>CAVNYN010218167.1:0-31890 GCA_963692815.1 Nyctanthes arbor-tristis | reverse complement strand
CTTATTGGAACATACACACAACCTGAACGTGTTTACTCATTGTCTCTTGTTGGGAACCGTCTGGTAGTAGCCACTGCCGGAAGACATGTAAATGTGTATGATCTGCGGAACATGTCTCAACCAGAACAACGGAGGGAATCTTCACTGAAATACCAAACCAGATGTGTGCGATGTTATCCCAATGGGACAGGTAATCTTTCCTCATTTTGCCATGCTTCAGGACTATGTTGTACAAAAAAGCTAAAACAGGTCTATGTTTCCTATCCAGAATTTCTGAGCTATAATTACTGGCCAATGGAGAGTTTTTATCTTAATATAAGGACAGCGAAAAGTGCCAAAATGCCATGGCTGGCATAGAATTATGATAGAGATTTATTTACTTATTTTTCAGTGAGCTGGGGGGGGGGGTAAGAAGTAACTTTATCCAAGGGAAAATAGATTATCGAACTAGTTCTGTTAAGGTTCTAATTTGACGACATACTTTTTTTGTCTTGACTTTCCTTGCAGGTTATGCTCTTAGCTCAGTGGAAGGGCGGGTTGCAATGGAGTTTTTTGATCTCTCTGAGGCTGGTCAATCGAAAAAGTATGTAATTGCATCTCCTGTGTATTTACGTGTAGTAATGTAATCTCTGGTTTGTTTAGCAATGCTAAAGTCAACTATTCTCAGAAACAAATAACTTTAGCTTTAGAATCTAGTGAAACATCTTTGCAAATAATTTGGTTGCTTGAATTGTGCTGCTTGCTTTGCAACTTGAAGGTTTTTGCGACTAAATGTCGTCATTTTTTGGCCACTTATTCAATTGGATAACTGCTGTGTACATCATGTTTGTTTTGTCAAACTTTTTGTACAATGAATTCCGTACCTGGGAGAAATGTGTACAGTGAATTGTGTACCTGAGAGAAATGTAAAGAGATGAAAACCTCCTAAAAGAAAAAGCCACAATATTTTTTCAGTTGAATAATACCATGGAATGACACTTTAGCCTTATTTCCTAGTGATTCGGAGTTAAACTACTATTTCTCAAATAAGAAAATTAACTAGGGTCTATGCACCTAGAATGTTCAGGAGCACCATACAGTGATAGTGGTATAATATCATTACGTCATCACGCTTCTTCAAATCACATCAGCTGTTGGTATTATGCCACATCATCTGTGTTGTGCCGTAATGACACTAAACATCTGGTGCTTGAACATTTTCACTATGCACCCTTGATATATACAAAACATATGTTTTAAGAAGTCACTGTATATTATAAATAGGTAGAAACGAGTGTTGAAGTCAATAAATTATTAATGTTTATGAGGATGAGTATTAGTTAAAAGGGATGACTTTTTAATTGGATATATAGATACATTAATGCTCTTTTTGTGCAGATACGCATTCAAATGTCATCGGAAATCAGAGGCTGGAAGGGATATTGTCTACCCAGTGAATGCTATTGCGTTTCACCCCATGTAAGTCTTCATATTGTGCTTTCTTGTTTTGTTACTAATGCTTTTTAAGATAACCCATTCAACCGGAGTTTTAGGACATTTATTTACATCCCAGAGGCAAAGGACAGCCAATCGTTTCTGGTACGGTTATAAATAAATGTAAGCTGCTGGATGATGTAATAAGGAAACAATTCAATATGTTGGTATAACCACATGTCAGCCTCGTAAGAAGTTATGTTTTCAAACCTTAATCGTTTATTGGACATGGAAAACTCATGGAGCAATGCACCTTAGTAAAAAGAGTTGATCATGGTACTTGCTCGATGGATGTAGTATAAATCTTGATCCTGGCATCCTTGGATATGCTTATATGGTGTGGCTGTGTTTGCTACTAGCATCTTTAGTTTCATTTTCTTTCATTTTTCTTCTTATTCTTGATATCTGCATATAGCTATGGTACCTTTGCCACGGGAGGTTGCGATGGCTATGTCAATGTGTGGGATGGAAATAACAAGAAGAGGTTGTATCAGGTAAAATACATAGACTTGATTGCTGACTTCTTACATTTGATGGGGAAACTTATAGTTTCATGAAACGAGTTCGTCTTGATTTCTGTTATATCTCGAAAATTTGCAGTACCCAAAGTACCCAACAAGTATTGCAGCTTTGTCATTCAGCAGAGATGGTAGACTTTTGGCAGTTGCATCAAGTTACACGTACGAGGAGGGGGATAAGCTGTAAGATCTCCTTTCTCCTTATCATCTCTCTTCCTCTCCCCAATCCTGTTTTAAGTAACATTTTTCTTTCCTTTCCTTTTCAATTTCTTGTTTGCAGCCACGAACCAGATGCCATATTTGTTCGCAGCGTGAATGAAGTTGAAGTCAAACCAAAACCTAAAGTGTTGCCCAATCCAGCTGCATGAATGATTATTACTAGGACACTCAGCTCATTATGTAATATTCTCAAAAAAATGTTTGTGTGAACTAAGACTATATTGTAGTATGATATGTATATCATTTTCTCATTGATTCCATGGACGAACAAGTTCTAATCATCCCAAGCCCACCTGGGGACTTGGATCGTATGCGGGTTTTGTTGTTGAGGAAACTCTAAAGCTTGCGTTAATAGGGAGTATGATTTTTTGTAAATGAGATTTGAGGAAATTATGCCCTGTTTCGTTTGTCCTAAGCTTGCGTTAATAGGGAGTATGATTTTTTGTAAATGAGATTTGAGGAAATTATGCCCTGTTTCGTTTGTCCTTTCAAACTTGTGTAAGATTAAACCATTCAGTTATGATCTTTCTAAAACCTCCCGAGGATTTTGAAACAAAACTTCCAACTCTCTGTAGTGTGCATGAAAAAACCACTTGACATTCTGAGACTAACTTTTTTAAGAAAATGTATGCGGCTCAGAAGTTTAGCTCTGTTTATGGATTGATTTCTCCAAATGCACAGGCATGGCTACAATGCAAGTGTAATTTTCTCCTCACATTATAAATGATTAAGACGATTATTCCCTTCATTACTAAAGAAACCATTTTGCGTTGAATATCTATCGTCTACATATACATCCAGGTGACCTGCACATAAAAACCTAGTTCTTACTAACTATTTAGTGCCGACGCCAACTTGACCATCCCGGTTTGCATTAAAACACCATATAATCAATTTCAAGCAAGTATAGGAAACAGCAGCAAAAGCATCCAGTAACTTGTGTGGTATTCGCTGATTGAGTTGATTGCGTCGTGCTCCATTCATATACTCTGAGGGTCCTGAGACTTCCAAGTTTACCGAAAACCAGAGGGAGCTGCTTGTGGACCAGCCCCGGCTGCTCTCCTCATCGCTTTTGATTGTGCAAGCATCTCGTCATAGTTCTGGTAGAGGTCAGATGAACATTTGGATTTTTTAATATATGGAGAAATGCCATATGATAAAATATTAAATGGAGAGTAGCAAAATAATTACCCGTTTTTCAAATGCATTGTCTCTTGAGTCGATGATCTTGTCAGCAATACCATAATCGATTGCCTCCTGTGCCTGGAAGTATTTTGGACGTTGGATGTCATTCTCAATTTCTTCCTTTGGTTTCCCAATTCCCTTGGCTAACAGCTCGAGGTAATACTCTGTGTTGGCATCTAGTTCTTTCGCCTGTTGGATGATGAAAAATCAATCACACAATAAATGTAAAAGGAAAACACGCGTAAGTACAAGTCAGAGAAAGAGAGAGAGAGAGAGAGAGAGAGAGAGAGAGAGAGAAACCTTAATCCACATATCTATTACAGCTCCACTAGATCTGTTCACTTTTGGCAGATATAATTTTGCTGCAATTACAGACACAGAAAAAAGAATTACAGTGGGACTCAAGTGCCTCATGATTCCGTAAATTATAGAATTTGCAATACAATTTTGCAGGTTAGTCAGTTCAGCATCCTGGTACAACCACCCTTTGATAAATAAATTTTAAGCAAATACATAAAAGGCCAGGGTATTCTACCAAAATAAAGTTGCTGTAATTTACAACACCTCAAAATAGAAATGGTCAAGTTGATACTTGCCACTGTGAATATACTCAAGATGTTGCAGGTAGGCATAGTACCTCTATACAAATAAATTGCAAACTTTCTTCCTTAGGAGAAACAAAAACAAATTCTCTCTGAACCTTACTTGCAGTGTTTTGATAAAAGTAAATACTTCCTCTATCCCGTGAAAATACATCCCTACTAAGTTTCACATAGATTAAGAAATGTTAATTAATGTAGTTGGAAACCTAAGTAAAAGCACAATTATTTCCTAATGGATGCTTATGCAATATTTATTAACTCGTCTTTAATCTTCGTAGTCATTAAATTAATAATCATAATTTAAACATTTCAAGTAGCTGACATTAAGTCTTGCATTCATCCAAGCAATACATAGATGTTCACATGGATGGGAAGTTCGAAAGTCTATTTAGATAACTAAATTTTTTGTAAAACCCAATTCTAATTCAATTTAATGCATGACACCTTTCAGTAATTGGGCTATGGGCATATTAGGAGATGAAAATATTTTCACTCTCATTAAGTTAAGTGGACTGCAATTCGGGACGGACAAAAAAGGAACAAGGGACTATTTTCACGCGAAGGCGGGAGTAATAAATTATATCTTGTTTCAGAATGATGAAAAGTAGTTTTTCTCCTCCTTTTTTATTTTTTAATTTTTTGTTTTATTATTTTCTTTCCCAATTACACGTAGCGGTGAGTTTTCATGAGGCCAACAGTGAATTTAGGGTTAGCCAATAATCACCTTCTTCCTTCTTTGCCCCCTCTCTTATTCCCCCAAAGCTATGCCAAACATGTGCTCAGTTTCCACAAATATTCACCCATTGGTCAACAGATTATCAAGAACACTACATGAGGTTCCATTAGGCTAGCCAAGACATTAGAGATGTATTGTCAGAGTTTCATACCATCTCTTTCCCAAAAAGAGAAGAAAATGCATACAACAAAATAGAAACTTCGTGTAAAATGCCATAGAAAGCTTACTGGATCTAACATACAAAACAAAATACTGTGACCACCATCTCTTTGTAACTAGAATAGCTTATGTTTTTCAACAGTTCAACATGGATCATCTCTAAACTTTGTTGCTAATCCTCATTTTGAAAAATATATTTTTTTTTTTAATCAAACCACATTTTCCATGAAAAATCATTTCTCTTTAATTTCCACAGAAATTTCCCCGCATTTTCAACAAGACCTTCGAAAAAAACCACTCTGCACCAAATTATTGTTAGAAAAATCAATTTCATACAAAGCCTAATTTTAAGATGGCACATGGACTCTGGTGCTTCTGCTCTACAAAAGCTTCACCTAAATATTGCCGCTGATGGAAGAAAATAGCCGAAATTGAGTCGTTTATACATTCATTCATATGATTATTATATGAACAATTGGTATAGATGATGGAAAAGACTATATAATATTTAGAATTTAAAAATAATCATACGAGAAATAAATATAAAGCATTAATAAGGAAAGTACACAGACCCAGGCTTCTAATATATAGAAACCCATTCCAAATCATAATGATATAAGCCATGGATGCCAAAAGTAAGAGCACAATTGTAAGAATACAAGTCAGCATATTGGTAGAACCCTATTTTTGTGGTAATTGAACTCAATAATTGAAGGACATAAACTATGAAATTTGTGTATTCTTTGTAAGTACTGGCAAAAGAAGAAGTACGTTTTTGTATATTATTTATGAACTGAATAAAAGAAGAATTATAATCAATAGATGTGCATTCGAGAGGCTCTACTACTCTCTGAAGACACTATCCATATTCTGCCTAAAAATGAAATTAATACTCCACCTTCTATTTATAGGTAGTGACTTATGCGCTATATTCTACTAATTTTGTAAAACACCGTACCATATGTCAACTAGATAATTTGCAATTGATGGCATGTTTATCTTAATTCTTTGGACCCATTTTTAAATGTAGAACAAAGCCAGGTTCCAGGAAGAACTAGAAGCTTAAGCTGAGGACTTAACTGATTGATTTTATTCCAGAGCCCCCCCCCCCCCACTCCCAACCCAAAAAAAAAAATAATAAATAAAAGAGTCCAAACAGAGTGCTTCACTTTCTTGAACACTTTTAATGTATCTTATCATAATTATTATCAAGAGAAGATAAGAAAATCTTCAAAATAATCCCATAGGAGACCAACCTTCTTTCCTTTAGATTGACAACTTGTCAACCAATTACATTTATCGCCAACCCAACCACCCCCACCCCTAACAAGCTAACACTCGACAAACAAGGTAATTTCCCATTGCTAGGACATTCAAATTCCTATCCTTCTTTATATTTTTCCTAAACCACAACCCTAGAAAACATAGCTAAAGCTACCAACTATCAGGAAACATTTTATTTCATAGAAAGGTCAAGAAATTAAGTCACTTCTTGGATACTTGGATAAAATAAGATGTGTAAGTGACATGAACACAACACGCATACACACGGCACAAAGACACCACACACCATCTAACAAGATGACATAAATACTTCCTATACCATGAAATGGAGTTACGATTACATAAATGCAGGTTTGAGATCTCTTAGCAAAAAATGTTGAAAGGTCAACTTTTTATGCTGAAAACAAGCTTTTCTAAAAAGAAGCTCCACGGAACAAACCATAAGATTAAGATGATAACTAGCTGAACCCAATCCCCGACCTTCCTACTTCAGTTGGAAGATTCAATAAATAAGCTCAAACCTGGCACTCATCATTGAACTTCGAGGTGGGAAAACAGTATGGAAGCTTTTTCTACATTGGCAAATTTGTCAAGATATGGATCCAACAGATATTTCAAAACAGAGTGCACTATTTTGGTAACTTTCCTAATTTCTATATATATATATATATATATATATATATATACACACACACACACACCGTTACATGCAAAGCACTCTCTTGAGTGCTTGATGTAAACCCTAAAAGGGGATCTAATCATTAAGCACAAGTTGATGCAACCATGCAGTATGTGCATTCAGAAAGCTATTATTTGGATGATTACACTGGATTGCATAAGCATCACATGCGGGCCTGCAAAGAATTGAATCTTACTGGATGAATTTGGCTGCAATGCACGATAACCCTTTGCTCCAAGAGAGAGAAGCAGTGCTGCTTGACCATATGCCATTCCACAATTTACCGTATAGACATCTGATTTGCAATACTTTTGGTAGAATGTAAACAAAAATACGTAAATTAGAATACAGAAATAGGAGACAAACTGAAACTATCAGGTGACTTGGTGAAAGTCAAGCTTCTCCTTTCTTTCCTTCCGTAGAAGCATGGTTTTCAAAATTGTCCGATCCTTAACTTTCTTTTCTGTTAATATCTGTTTTATTAGAATAAACAGGAAGGTGCTTACAGCCATGGTGTCTGCAATTGCATAGGCCTCTGTCTCAGACCCAACAGTCTCCATCTTCTCATTCTACAGAAAATATAGAGAAACAGAACAACAGAAATGGCTTTAAAAACTTCAGGAGAAAGCTCAGGCTAAATCACTAAGTCATTCGAAGTAGCGGACCTAAAAAACTAAAAGCTACGCTATTTTAGATGATTCACCTGTGTGCCAGAGGAGTTTATGTATAGATATATGGGCTTCGATGGGCTGTCATAATCCAACCACATAAATTGAGCAACAAGAAGCTCGGTAACAGCTGGTACAATCTGGGACCATGTATCACAATCAGTCAAATCAGTAATCATTAACATAAAAAAATAAAATAAAATAAATCCAATTATGCTGAGCAAGAGATGTAAAGTGATACTGTACTGGCATCCCAAGATAGACAATACGAGCATCTAGAAGCAAAGATGGCAAATCAGGAGGAGCAGTTCTAGGTCTTCCATATCCTCTAGCTCCTCCACGATACATGCTGACACTCATGCTATACTTTGATGGGCCTCTCTCATCCATGCCAGACATACTCCACATTCCACCATTATTTAAATAATTGCAGGCTGATGAGATACTTTCCTGACATGATACCAAACAGTATAAGGCATTTGAGGTAACAGCACCTCCTGTAACAAGCTTTATGTCAGTTCACATAATGAAACACTCAAAAATAGGACAGACAATCCAGACAGAACACAAAGTTTTAAAACTGTAATCATAAAGAGTAGATAATTTGTGAACGGTTAAGATAAACATGTACTGTGGGGCAAACCTCTGTGACTTTTTCAGCCTGTCGGTTGACGGGATTATCTTCTGTCATGAACATATCCATCTGTGAAGGAGTAAGGCCATAAAGATACTGAGATGCATTTTTGTAGTTGTCCATCACTGCAAAAAAAAAAAAATGGATTTTTTACAGAAAGGCAAAAACAAGCTGATTTATAGTCAAGCTTAATAAGTACAATCATCCGACAGTCTAGAAAAAGTAAGAATAAAGATCACGAAACACATTCCTTTTCAACAAATAGTAATCATAAACCGCGCAGAACTTAATAATGTTATAAAATTTAAAGAATTAGGCAGAAGAAACATTTAATAAGATCCCTTCTCAAGGACTTTCTTTAAATTTCAGAACAGAACCATGCCAGTTAATTATCATTGCCTTAGCCTCAATCATGCTGCTAATTATAAGCAGGCCCACACCTCTGTCTTCTACCTTGAGTCCTTATTATCATGGAAAATGAAAATGTTCCATTCTTCTATCTTGAGTTGGCTATTCTTTTGTAGTTGACCATTTAAAAAGAATCGCATTACATTATTACCAAAAGGCCTTAGTCCATCAAACTCTGTCTCCTCCCAGTAATCCTCCAAGGCTCCAATCAAAGAAGCATTCTGCCCTTTTTCAACTGTTATCTACTCAACTTCAAAGGGAAAAGGCAATTCCAGAATACAAGAATGGCTACACAATCGTCACTGGAAAGCTATAACAAAAAGATGAAAAAATGATCGCTAGTAATTGATATCTCTAGATCCATATTGACATCAATATTGTTATTTGAACAGACATTGAAAACATCTTCACAGTTTTATATCCAAGATAGTCCACACGTGCTTACGAAATACTACTCATCATAAAAAATTAATAGTCAGGAGTTTGACAGACTATTGAGCATGATTCAGCAATCAATGAGCATGAACGTAAACCCAAACCCCCCCAAAACCAACCCTTTTATTCTTCCACCGTATTTTTGAGTCCTACCGCAGACTCCATTCAAACATGCGCTTAGAAAAGCACAGGTCAAAGAAGGCAAGAGACAATTATCCTGTTGGGAATTCCGCTTAAGAAATTCCCGTTGCAATATGACTCCATTCACATCATTCCAATCAGATTGACATAATGCTCAAATCGGAAAAAGAAAACGAATTTAAAACCACAAATATACCATCACTCGGAAATACAAGCGAAAGCCTAAATTGAAATTCAAACAATTCACAAACCCCAAATTAATAGAAGCCCCCCACCCCCACCCGGGGGGCCGGGGGGGAGGGGACAAAAATCTTACATCCATCTTTAAGATTTTCTCCTCGGAACTCTTTGGGTATGTAGTCGAGAGATTTCTTAGCTACTGGGGACTGAAAGCCACATCTTTGAAGTGCGTTTCTTCTGTGCTTGGCAATAAAGATGAGCTTCGGGCTCTGAAGTAAAGAAGAAAAAATATTGCCACCAACTTCACGATTTTCAATTAGCGTCCCCGATGATAGAGGTGAGAGTAACAAAGAAGAAGCCATTGAAGAATATTACAGAGCTCCAAGGAGGAGGAAGATAAAAATTTGTCAAGACGAAACAAATACGAGAGGTTGGAAATGTTCGATAATAAGGATACTACTATACCGCCTCCACGCGGTATTTACGGACCGTAGTTTTTTTTTTTTTTTTAAATATAAGGTAAATATAAAATAAAATGACAATTGATTTCCAGTACAAAAAATGACAATCGATTTCGTTTGAATTTAAGATATGATGCACTGTCTTTGTTCAGAAAAAAAAAAAATAGATGTGATGCAATGTACATATAATACACATTAAATTAATAAAATTTGATTGATATTCTCATTACCCATAAAATCATAGTAATATTACATCAAACATTCATTTTAAATTGATATTATTTACACAGCAGTATTTAATAGAATAAAAATAAAAACTACTAATCTATATATATATCTAAATCAAAAGAATTCTAACCCAGTTTTCTCTCCTAAACTGCTGATGTCACTAATGACGTTATTTTTTTTTTAATTTTTTCCCTTGCCAACACAAGTTTACCTCTCTCTTCCTTTTATTCTCTTTCTCAATTATATCTCCAGTATTCATCTTAGCGTTTATTCAATTTATCTTTATATATTAAACTCTCCTAATTTAATAAAATGTGTTTTCTTTCTTCTCAACATTAAGTCGTCCAGGTACAAATCCAAGCAAATAACATTTTGAAGATCTTATTTTCCTTAACTGTCATGTAGATATATACTTACCGTTGATTTACATCTCATCTCTTAATTTTTTTATCTCTTTTTGAGTTTGGTAAATCAAAAAAGTTTAAAAGTTACGGATATGTGGCGTCAAATGTTGAAATTTCATCTGTCTCATTTTTTTATTAATTTGGGGCATATTTCTACTGAATTATATATATCTACAAAAATTCAAAGACTCTTTGTTCACAAGTTGATCTACTTTTGTGAATACAATATTTTACTAATAATATTATTACGTAGGAATTAATATTACTAATTATTAATTAATTAACAATATTAAATATTAATTACATCAATATTTTATCAGTAATGGCACCCAATGTGTACATGTTGAGGTGTATGACAGTCAATTAATTTGTAAATACTCCCTCCATCTCGATTATTTGATTACATTTGTTTTTCACAAAGATTAAGAAATATGTGTTAGAAAGGTACATTTTGTGAATAACATTTTGAAGATCTCATTTTCCTTAACTGTCATGTAGATAGATATTTACCGTTGATTTACATCTCATCTCTTAATTTTTTTATCTCTTTTTGAGTTTGGTAAATCAAAAAAGTTTAAAAGTTACAGATATGTAGCGTCAAATGATGAAATTTCGTCTGTCTCATTTTTTTATTAATTTGGGGCATATTTCTGCTGAATTATATATATCTACAGAAATTCAAAGACTCTTTATTAACAAGTTGATCTACTTTTGTGAATACAATATTTTACTAATAATATTATTACGTAGGAATTAATATTACTAATTATTAATTAATTAACAGTATTAAATATTAATTACATCAACATTTTATCAGTAATTGCACCCAAGGTGTACATGTTGAGATGTAGGACAGTCAATTAATTTGTAAATACTCCCTCCATCTCGATTATTTGATTACATTTATTTTTCACAAGGATTAAGAAATATGTTTTAGAAAGGCACATTTTGTGATTCGTGTTCCTAATTTGTCCCTATTTAATGAGGAAAATTCAAAATTAATAATGATAATTAAAGTATTAAATATAGCTAGATTTGTAAAGTAACGCAAATTAAATATTTTAATATGGAAAGGAACAATATATTATTTCAAAAAAATGAGACCAAATAATTGGAATGGAAAGGGCAATTAATTGAACTTTCTTACTTTTTAAAGTTTTTAATTTACTTTAATAATGTACATATATTAAATGACATAATCTTACTCATATCGTGCGGTGAATTTTTAATATATTATCTAAACGAATTCTGTTGTGACACAAGATCATATCATCATGAGAAATTATGAATTTGTTATTCGTGGAATCAAATTTTACTCCCACATGACTATGCTTTAATATCTTAATATCCATTATTTTATAAATTCTTAGCTGAATTTGTGAGTACGAACATATTGAATATTGATAATAGATTTCTTCCACTGAGGCATATGTACAAGAAGAAAGAAGATTGCATATGGAACGTTAATTATCATGTAAATTGTAAAATGAATTTGGATTGTCTTTTCAATATAAATATATTAGATTGGTACTACCATTGATATTATTTCATCCATTGGCACATAACTGGTGTTTTTATACTTTTAGAATATCTTCAACTATTTTAAATTTATTAAAAAACTTTCACATAGTTAAATTTCAGACTTTTTTTTACCCATGCATCGCAGGAATGTTATACTAGTATTAAATAAAAGAGGAGAAGTAGAACAATTATTCAAATCTTTTGGAATAAAAACATGTTTTGTACAGTTAGATGAACTATACATATAAGATTGACATGAAGTGTGAAATACAAAGCAAGGAAAATAGTTGTAAGCAATGTTCGTTAGAATTAGTTCAACAGCATTGAACTTAATGACTTAAGTGAGAAATGTTGGAAATGTCTACTTTAAATATCATGAAGTTCTCTCTTTGAATCCCCTATTCCTCTTTAGTAGTAAAGTAATTCTTGATTTTAAACATCTTTACGAGTTTCCTCTAGAGTTTTTGCCTTCATTCTGCAAACAAGTCGAGTGCATAATACCAAGGAAACTATCTATCTAAAAAACAAGAGCAGAAAGGATAACTCATATCATGAGGCGCTTCACATTAGTGACATAAAAGACAAAATTGCAAGAAATTTTAATATGTCAGGTAGTAAAAGATAGTGATGTTGGGTTTCACCAAAAAAAAATCTTCCGAGAGAGAGAGAGAGAGAGAGGAAAAAAAGATAGTGATGTTGATACTAAGTAGAAACCAGGTGAAAAAATTATATATATGAATACAAGCTGAAGTTTATTGTTGAGTTGATCATTTGCATTCCAGCATTACTTCTTGATTCGTTGTAAATGAACTTATACTAGCACACTATAAAGATTTCACAATCAATTGAATAAACTGACTTTGCTTAAAGTGACTTCACTGAAATTCTAGGTTTAAGGTGTTTTTTATTTTTATAGGATAATTTAGCAAAGTAGTAAATAATGCCAATCACTCTTAAATATATAGGTCAATGGGACCATCCTTTACTTACAATTATGTTCTCTGAAAATCAAGTGCTAACAAATTTATTTGTTATTTGGTATATCCTACTTACATTATTCATGCTATCCCCAGCAATGCATCTGATAATGTATATTGTACAAAACATTTTTTCTAAAATTGAAAAAGCCTGCAACATGTGATATCTGTGTGTTAAGGAAAACATGATAGAGTTCCGTTTTCTTCTGGTGTGAGTCATACTACTGGTATTCTGGAATATGTTCATCCTGACCTTTGGTGGCCAACTAGTATTCCTACTCATGGAGGGAACAACTGTATTCTATTCATTATTGATGATTTTTCTAGGAAGGTTTGGGTGTTTCTATAGAAAAACAAATCTGATGTTTTTGATAAGTTCAAAACTTGGAAAACATTTGTTGAAAATCATATTGAAAATAAACTTAAATGCTAAGAACTGATAATGGATTAGAATTTTGCAATAAATAATTTGATAGTTTCTGTGGTAAAAATGGTATTAAAAGGCATAAGACTGTTCCCTACACCCCTCAGCAAAGTGGTATTGCTGAGAGGATGAATAGGACTATTCTTGAGAACGTTAGATGCTTACTTATTTCTTCTGGGCTATCTAAAAGGTTCTGGCGTGAAGCAGTTATGATTGCTACCTATTTAATCAATAGGTCACCCTCAGTCCCTTTAGGTGGTAAAAGTGCTGAGTCTGTCTGGTCTGGTAAACCAGTGGACTATACTAATCTGAGAATGTTTGGTTGTTCTGTCTATGTGCACCGGAAAATTGATAAACTTGAACCAAGGTCTGTTAAATGTGTGTTTCTTGGTTATCCTGAAGGGGTAAAGGGTTATAGAATGTGGGCCATCGGTGAACCTAGTTATAAAATTCTTATTAATAGAGATGTTATTTTCAATGAAAATGATATGCCATGCTTGTCTGATAATATGAACAAAGAATCACACACTGATCAAAATGAGTACATTCACTTCTCCTATTGAGGTGGAGCCTCATTTTGGAACCTCTGAAACTCAGGAAACTGAGTTTCAAGTGGAGCATCATACTTAGGAAGATTCTCGGTCTACTGTTGATGCTCAGAATTCTCTTATCTCTGATAATCTTGAACCAGATCTTAGTGATTATCATCTTAATAAAGATAGGGCTAGAAGAGAGAGAATGCAATCTTCTAGATATAAAGAATTTGATATGACTTCATTTGCTTTCACTGTATGTGATTCTTTCCTTGATAATGAACCCAAATCCTTTGATGATGCCCTTAAAGCTGATTGTTTTGATAAGTGGATGTGTGCTATGAAAGATGAAATTGATTCCTTGTATCAGAATAATACTTGGGTGTTAACTCCTAAACCTGCTAACTGTTCTGTGGTTGACTGTAAGTGGTTGTTTAAAGTTACATAGGGATTAACTGATAAGGACCCTGTCAGATTTAAGGCTAGATTAGTAGCTAGAGGTTTCACTCAAAGGGAAGGGATTGATTATAATGAAATATTTTCTCATGTTGTAAAGTTTACTACTGTCAGAATTATGCTTGCTTTAGTTGCTTATTTTAATTGCGAGTTAAAGCAGCTTGGCGTTAAAACTGCTTTTCTCCATGGTGATTTAGATGAGAATATTTATATGAGACAACCCGATGGCTTTGCTGATCCTAAACATCCTGATTATATGTGCTTGCTTAAGAAATCATTATATGGTTTAAAACAATCTCCTAGACAATGGAACAAGAAATTTGATGCTTTATGTCAACTTTAAAATTTAAAAGAATTCAGTATGATCATTGCTTTCATTATAAAGTTGATGATAAAGTGCCCATATTTCTGTTAATCTGTGGATGACATGTTACTGATTAGTCCATGTATTAAAGCCATTGATCTGGTAAAAAATTGTTTAAGCACTGAGTTTGATATGAAATATCTTGGTGATACTAAAAGGATTCTAGGAATGAGCATTTATAATAACAGAGCTAAATGTGTTCTAATGCTTAAGCAGGATTCATATGTGAAAATAGTGTTATTGAAAATTTCTATGAGTAATGCTAAGCCTGTAAATGTTCCTCTTACAAGTCATTTTGTTTTAAGTAGAGATCAGAGTCCTAAGTATGATTATGATGTCGAATACATGGAAAATGTGCCTTATGCTAATGCTATTGGATTTGTTATGTATTTGATGGTTAGTACTAGTCCTGATATTGCATATACTGTAAGTAGTTTGAGCAGATATATGTCTGATCCTAGTGTACTTCACTGGGATGCTCTTAAACGGTTACTCAAATATTTAAAATCATCTGAGTCATATGGTTTGGTATTTAAACATTTTAGTGAAGGTATAAGATTGAAAGGCTATGTGGATGCTAACTATGCTAATGAGAGAGATAATAGGAAATCTACTACTTCATATGTGTTTACTTTGTGTAACTCCTGCATTAGTTGGAAATCACAACTTCAACACATTGTTGCCTTATCAATCACTGAGGGTGAATATGTGGCTGTTACTGAAGCTTTGAAAGAAGCTATTTGGTTGAAAGGTTTGCTTTCTGAACTTGGTTACTGTCAAGACTAATGTAGTTGTGTTTTCTGATAGTCAATCTGGAATTCAATTGTGTAAGAATCATGTATTCCATAGTAGAACTAAGCACATTGATGTGAGATTTCATTTTATCAGAGACTTGGTTTCAAAAGGTACAGTTAACCTTGAGAAAATACCTTCACAATTCAATCATGTAGACATGGGTACCAAACCATTATCTGTTGGTAAGTTTAAGTCCTGCTCGGAGATGTTGAATATTGACACTGGTTGAGCTCCTGGACTTACTTCATTCTTTACTCTTTATTTTAGCTTTCAGTACTTAAATTCGATTGTTGTGCTAAGTTTAATTGTGTGTTGTGTGTTTTAATTTTTTGCTAACTTTGTGTGTTTATTTCTTGCAAGAATAAGATGAGTATATACAAATCTCTGTCTCTCTGATCTGGCTACTGCACTAGTAAACTGAGAACATCTGGGTCAAAGTGGAGTTTTGTAGGTTTAGTGTGACCCAATGTCCAGCCCAGCCCCATCTATCTGCATCTGGCCCATCACTTAAGCAGCTTTGTATCTTAGTCATTGGATTTCCATTTGTAATCTAGGCCGTTGGTTTACATTATATATATTTGTTTTTGTTACATATTAGGGCTAAGAGAGAAATACTGAGACGGCTAGGGATTGTGTTCTTTAAGTTCTCTGTCTGTGAGATCTCTGATAACCTAGTGATTTACTGTGCTCTTGTGTGAGATTTCCTTGTAAATCTTCAGAGCCATCTCATCTTTGTAGTTAGGCTGAGTGTGTCTTGTTGTAATAGGGCGAACGATACTTGGTACTCAGTTTTCTTCGTGATCTAGTGCAGAGGCCGGATTTACATCACTTGTAGAGCCTCAACGGGGAGTAGCCATTTTTTATGGTAATCCTCGGGCTCCCAAAAGGGAGCAACTAGATCAGGTGTTGATTTTACTTTCTGCACTTTATTTTCATTGTTTTGATTCGCGATATTCTAACTTCATTCCGCTGCGTTAGTTTAGTTAATTGATTCGTGATTTCCACAACAAAAACTAACTAAATAGTGAAAGAAAACTAAATTGAGACACTCCACCCATAGTACCTCTGATTTACTTGAAGTGAGACTTGCGCCGACGATAAATTCCAACTACAAGCTAGAATTTATCGTTAAGGCTCATAAACATTGTAATTATTCTAGAGAAATTTTGGCAATATCTCCCCTAATTTACTAGAAAAACCAACCTGTACTAATCCCTAACATCAAGCCCATAACTCCTCATTCATTTCAAGCAACAACTCATATATGAAGAGATATACCAATCCAAGTGAAGCCGTTGTCTCAAACACGTTGGGAAAGTCATATTGAAAGTATTAGGCCTATAAAAGAGCAAACTGAAGACATAATAGATGCTTTACTTGACTTGGCAGAAGTTGATGGGGAGGATAGCGCAAAGTTGGAGGCTCAGACTATTGCAATTTGAGTTTTTACTTAGCCTTATAATTTGGTTCAGGTTGTTGTATGCGGTGAACAAGGTGAGTAAATGTCTTCAAATTGAAGATATAGATATTGATCATACTACCCGTTTTTTAGAATCCCTTACAAATTTTTTGGAAGATTATAGAGAAAATGGGTTTGATATTGCTATGCATGAAGCAAAAGAAAAGGCAAAAGATTTGGGAATTGAAGCTGTACTTCGAGAAAGATGCATCATTTGAAGAAAAAGGCAATTTGATGAGAGTGGCTCTGATAAGGTACGCCTATCACCAGAGGAATCTTTTAGGGTTAATTACTTTCTCTGTATTGTTGATCAAGCTCAATCTTCACTTAGACCACGATTTGAGCAATTTAAATTATATGGAGAAACTTTTGGATTTTTGTTTAATATTGGGAGGTTAAGGCGTATGCCAACTAGTGAGTTGGAGGATCATTGCAAAAATCTTCAGTGATATTTGACACATGATAGACATTCAGATATTGATGGTGTAGAATTGTGTAATGAATTGACTGTTTTGAGATATTACATACCAGATGAAGCAAATACATCAATTAAAGTGTTGCTGTATATAAAAAGTTCTATGAATGGGGGGCTTCCAATGTCAGATGTTGCATATCAGATCGCGTTAACTATACCCATCACAGTGGCATTAGCAGAAAGAAGTTTTTCAAAGCTCAAATTGATAAAAACATATCTTCGGTCAAGCATGTCACAAGAAAGATGCAAAACGCTCGGTATTTAAGCAACATGTTAGCACATTGTAATGCATTTTGGTGATAATATAGAATATTTTGGAATATGTTCCTTTTTCTTTCTTTTTGTATTTAACGTATGATATATTATTGTGATTTTGCATTTTATATATGTTGTATTTAATGGTAAAAGTTTTTTTCGGGATTATATTGGGGCCTATTTTGTAGAGGACCTCGAGGTCATCTCGGGCCTTGGAAATCACAGGGCCGGCCCTGCTTATACGATTAGTTATGGCCTCCTAAAGTGGGAAGGGCAGAAACTTCATGCACAATAATTCCAATTTTCATGCCTAAGCATAATTTTATACCATTTAAACCAATAAAACTACATCATAATCAACTACTCAATTCCATAAAGAGTTTCTCAATCCTAGGAGAAAATTAACCCTTAAATTTATATGAAACCAAAGCTTGAAAGAGAGTAATACTTACATATATTGATAGCTTATTGCTTGGCTTCTTCAATTTCTCTAATTTTTTCCAAAACTTTGCTCCCATTTTCTTGCTCGACTCGCATCTCCCAACTTCCTTTCTCGGTCTCTCTCGATCTCTCTCTCTCGTTCTATTCTATGTGTGTTTGTATGTAATGTATGTAATTATCCCAAAATATAAGAGAAATATCTAGAGATTTAGGAAAATTGCACCTAAGTCCCTCGACTTCTTGCTTGCTATAAGTTGGTCCTTAACTTCATGTATTATTTCATTGAAACTACCAACTTATAATATAATTTCATATAATTCCCAAACTTATTTAATTGCATAAATGGTAACCCTAAAAATTAAATTAATGCATCTTAGTCTAACTTTGACATTGACTTGATTATTCCACATTTGACTTTTGGTCCATAAAATTTGAAATGTCACATAAATGTTATGTAGAAATCAAATAATATTACAGTATACATTATTAGCCTTCAGTGTATAAGGATGGGATGATCTTTCTCACACCTCATAATGCCATTGTTAAGCATACCTGAGTCACCAGCATCACTGTCTTGTGATGGTTTGGTTAAAGATATTTCTATTCCAAGGTATAGCGGTATACATAAAAAATTCATAAGATTGAGTGAGCAATTATGTCACCAAGCAAAATGTGAAGAACCTGAGCCACATCTTCAGGTCTATGTAATCTGTGCAAATATACGTTGAAACAAATATACATGGAGTGTATGCTTTCTGTATAAATGTACTATGTACAAGTACACAGGCATGCATGCTTACATTTACTAGCTGGTATACCACTCATCAAGCAACATCTTCAGCTGATTCACTAGCTGGTACACCACTTTTTACCTATTCAACACCAAGCAAACTGTCAAAACCGAGCAAAAAACCTCAACTGCTTGCTAGCAGATTGATATCTTGATACAATCCGCAGTCATAAGCCAACTCTAAATTATATTGAAATGAGAAAAGACAATATCAACATTATAAATCCATGAAAACCACAAACACACAGTAAAATTGAGAAGCGCTAACATTCTGGTTTTAAATTAAAAGGCATTGCTCTCAATCCAATAGTGTTCCCCAAAAATCCATATGGTAAATTTTGTAATGGTATATTAAAAAAATGCCGAAATTATATATTTCTTAGTAATCCAGACAAAATTTTCAAATAATGGACCTTCTCTACAAATTTAAAATAGAACGAGATAGAATTAGCAATAGAATCTTGAGTGGAAGATATTGTGCTGGCTAATCCTAAATCATGCAATTTTTTACACAAAAGATTACATAGAACAAAGATACATGGAAAATATATTCCATTATATTGTTTTGTAATCTGGAAACAGAGAATAACAAATTGAAAAAGAAACAATATTACCCCACTATTAACAAATTAACAAATTAATCTTGTTCTAGGCACAGCATCGAGTAACTAATCTCGATACCAGATAATTCATTGCTAAATCTAAATAGGAAGCAAGCCCAAATACCCGGTGGTTACTGAATTCGGAGAAATTAGAGAAATATGGCTGTGTTCTTCTCTAACAGTTTGCTGCTTGAACCAGTAAAGTTTTGAAGGTTTCAAGTAACAGTTCTGAACAGAAAATAGAAGGAAACCAGCAGCAAATTTCTTTGCATAAAAACTCGCGGGAGTGAAATAGTTGGTTGCTTTGAGACAGAAAAGAAAAGCAAAATTTCACTCACTGAAGTGAAACAATTGGCTACTTGAACACTGAAGTTTTGAAGGCTCCTTCTGAGTTTTGATGGCAGGTTGAATTGTTGGAGAATTAGAGGGCTTCTGAAGGGATAATTGCAGGCGTGACATACATGAATGAGAAAAAGCGTGACATACAGTATATACAAAGAGGCAGTAGGGGAGAAAACCGACCTACGGTCAGTGATTATCAGGGTTAATATTGTCTTTTTGTTGAATCCTATTGCTAGACTTCGGTGGATAAGGGTAAACATTGGAACATAGGAAAAGATGATGATTATGATTATAAAGATCCATTTTTGGAGTGAAAATCGAGAAAATGTTCAAGCACCAAATCTATGGCGCTAGATGATGATATAATACTAGTCATCAATGAGATTTGAAGAGAGTATTATGTTAATGTAATGATATCACATATCATCACTGTTTGGTACTATTAGAGCATCTTCAATGAGAGGGTGGATTGTGAGAGTGATGTGGAAGAGAGAGATAGAGAGAAGATAAGTTTTAAGTAAATAGGAATAGAATAAGGTGTAGGAAAAGAAAGGAGAAAATGAAAAAGATGATAGAGATGAAGATAAATTCAAAAATAATGATAAAATAGTAGTGGAGAAGGTGAAGGTGAAGGTGTATTTGTAGACATTGCACGGGACTCGAGGGAGGAAAAGTGAGGAAAAATAGTGTGAATGAGAGAAAATTGATTAAAATAAAATGAAAATAGATAAAATTACAGTACCCATATTTTTTTTTCTGGGTCTCCCTCTCTCCTCAAATGCACTAGGTCCATTTTTAAGAGCATTAGAGATGCCCTTACGATAACAGAAGTCTAGTTTTTGAACATTTCTTGTGAAAATAGACCAACCTAGATTGATCTTGTCTTCTTCACTTGTACCAATTTCATAATAATAATGATAATATTTTTGAAAGGGTCTTTGTATCTACTTTATAAGTTGTTGAAAATCTTTATATCCATCATTTGCTTTTTAAAAGTCTTTGGTTCTATCTTCATAGGCTTATAGCCTGTATTGTCTTGTTTTCCTCCGCTATGTATCTAGATTGTGGAGTGCAACCGAGTCAAAAAAACGTCTCACCATCTAAATTACTGGCATTCCCGAATTAATTGGTAGAACATGAACCCCGCTTTTATTGAAGGATTCAATCAACAATCACCGTATAAATGTGTAATTTTTTGTACTCGTAGGTAACATTAATTGTTGATATATATATATATATATATAATAGTTATATTTACGTCCAATTATAATTGGGTGCCAAACATGTCCTCATTTAGAAACATGTAGAGAAACCAAATTACCAACCAACCAAAGTAAAAAACATCCTTTCACAAGTATTGCTATAAACACGAGCACTATGCACAACTTGATCATTACATGTTATCTGATGCCGAAATCGACTGAAAATTAAAAATTTAACCATAAACGTCAGAAAATAACAAATTTCATTAAGAAAGCAACACACCAAATGTCATTTACTCATTCAAAGATCATGAAGCATACTACAAATTCTGATAAATCTTCATCTGATTTTTCACTACATTATATCTACAAAAACAATGTGTATAGAAACAAAAGGAGGGTACAAATGTAGAATGAAATCTGAAGTTCCAAAAATGGTTCATCTAAATACAAGAAAAGCACTGAAATGTTGTTTTATGTACGTAGGCCGCCGGAGGGACTAGGCGGTGGAATCCCAAGAGATAAGCGGCTAATTCTCCGAGGAGACGAAAACCGTAGTTTTGGAGATAAATGTATCTCTTCGAGGACGAGGAATTGGAGCTCCGTCGGATAATCCCTCATACATCCAATTCGCGGACCAGCCCCGGTTGTCCATCTGCAAGAAAGTTGATTTGCCAACTGGTACGACCTCATTCCTTTATGTGAGTTTATTCTTTTTATGATCTTTTCTTTTGGTATGTATTCTTCATACTCATCTTCCTTGTTGTCGTCCTCGTATAAGTTTTGCTTCGAGACCGAAAATTCTGAGTCTGATAAGAATTCCTCTGCTGTTTCATATCCATCTGATGAAGTACAATCCAAAGGTATGGTGTTGCAGCTAGGCCCTTGTTGTGGTGTCTTGAACAACTCATATCCCCCGTCCCCCCTTCTAGGAATTTGAAGTACGGCAATTTTTGAGTGTAGTTTTCGCGACCATCTTGATATAATGGGTTGATGTACATTTTCATCATCCTGGGAATATTTCTTGATTGAATCAGTTATCACCTTTTCTTCCTTGTTAGCGTTTCTGTCTTCACTCGCAGCCTGACTGAAATCTGGTGCTGATATGCTACTTGCAAGACCAAACCCGTTATATTCATCTTTCTCGTTTGATTCTCTCTGGAGTCACCAAAATCATAATGTAGTTCAGTTCAGATTATAGTAAAATTATGAAATTTTATCCTCTGCTTACCTTGACGACACTGAGATTGACATCGTGTTCCTTGAGAAATGACATGAATTCCTCGAAATTTTCTTCTGTTGGGAGATAGTGCCCGCTATGAGGCCAAACCGCCTATTCTCCAAAAATTTTAAGCTTCATATATCATCGATGGGTCTTGACCAATCATCAATTTAAAAACATTTAAGTGATAGATGGAAAAAAAGTGATTGGTGTGTCTCTACCTTGAGAACACCTTCTTCGACTACTAATCTTCCGGCAGACAAGGTGGCGCCACCGGCCAGAAAACTTGAATGTTGAAATCTGCCTTTTCTCTTCTGCCCCACATAAAGTGTCTTGGATACACTCAGTACAAAGATCCACTTCATGTCTTCTGGTCCCTCATTAGTATCAAGAAGCTCCCCACTCTGTGCATAAACAAACTTTCCATCTTTTACAGCGACTTCGTACATCTTTCTCTCCGTCTGCAGAAACAACATGACTCGATTATCATATAGTGATGTGGAATAATATCAGCCACTGATGCCGTAATGGTTGCTAGATCATTTCTATCAAAATTCATCATTCATGCAAATTCTTGTGGTATTAAAAAAAAAAAATGACATCTCTGTGGGAATATGAAGCTCACCGGACCAAGATATTTGATGCATTGTTGCTGAAGTTTTAATCGAGGGCATCTCTCAAGATTTACTTCTCTACCTTCTCCAATGTCTAGCCTGGAATGTAGATTCGGGGTCGAATTTTGGAAAATGATGACAAGTTAATAATATTATTATTTGTTGTTTTTACCATTCTAAAAAAACATTACCAGTAGAAGAAAGGCTGTTTACTGTCACATTGTAGCCAGTTGACATAATAAAAATGCAGGTTGTGACCGTAACGGTGCCGCGGATCAATCTAGGTATGAAAATTGAGAAGGTTAAAAAAATGTAAATTAACAACTGCCCTGGAAAAATACACAAGAATTTAACCTCTCTAAAACTGCAACTTACTGCCTCCAGCCAATGTTGCAGAGCAAGTTTACGCGCCTTATCATCCTTGGACAAACCTTTTCCGACCTGTTAAGGCAGATAAAATTTCGAGAGGGTTGAGTTTTTAACAAATATTTAGACACCATTTCAAGAATTTTACCTTAGCAGCTTTGGTTCTTGCTCTGGACCAACGCGAAACAGCAGTTTCTGGTTTCTCAATGGCAAAGAAAGATATAGAACTATGTTTGAGCTCTGCAAAATCTAAGAGCTTCCACCTATAAACCACACAAAAAATTATGTATTCATAATCTGTAATGGAAATAAGATTAATTAAGATGAAGCATACCATCTCTGCTCGACTAAGACTGCGCAATCTGCAAGTTGTCTTCGGGTTCTAAAACTCTTGTAAGTCTTCTGCAACTTTAACGCAGCCAGATTGCGTTTTTTACCAGACTGTTGATGAACATTTTCCTCAATGATACTATCAGTAGAAGGACAAGGCAAATTGGTGCTTGGGGTAACCATTGTATTTTCTTCTTGTTTGGAAGCAGAAACCAGAGGAGAGAACGTCGTCTCCATTTCTCGCCGTTTAAAGCTGACAGAAAAGATCCTTAAAATATGATCACCTCCAAAACCTTGGAATATGTAAGAGTAGAACTGCCCATCCAAAAGATCAAAATTGGCTAATGAACATGAAACCAAGGTATCATAGCAGAAACCTTCAGAAATATCACCATACTATGAATGCCAAGAAATCTAAAAAAGAAAATTAAAAAATGATTGATTCTTGGTGGTGCAAACAACTCAGATCAAAGAATCAAAAGATGTATATGACCTTAATTTGATGGAAATGAAAATCTTAAACAATGAAACAACAACAAATGGATGTTCTCCATGCAAAAAAAAAGCCAAAAGTTCTGAAATGAAAAAATGATAATTCAAATTTAAGAAAGGAAGAAATGGAAGAATGAGAGAAGATCAGAAATGAATGGAGTGGGAGAAAGAGCAGAAAAGGCCAGTAGTAACGTGAGAGAGGCCGTGTAAGGTGGGGTGTCTTAACTGTTTTCCCGCACTGGGATCCGATGGTTGGGTATAATTTTAATTTTCAAAAATCAGTAATTAGTATGGTTTTTCAAAATTATTTATATCAACATTGATTAGAATGTTCATATGCTAAGACCATCCATATTGATGGTGTTAAATCAAGTTGTTAGTGAAATTGTTAATTAACAACTCAAAAATATAACTATATTGGTGGTGTTAATGAAGTTGTTAAAGAAATCTTTTTAATAACTTGTTAACTTTATTGTTAAAATTAACAACTATTTTAACAACCCACCTGAGCAATCATTTTCATTTTCTTTATTTTTATATTGATAATATGTTGAATTAATTTAACTATAACTCACTTTTAACTTAAAGTCGAGTTTTAATGGTTAATTTAACACTACTAATGTGTTAAAAATATTCAATAGATAAATTAAACATGTTTACGTGGAACTTAACAATTACTAAAATCCTACTTTATTACTTATGTGGATAGTTAAATTTAATAACACTAATGATTATCTACTATGAATCTAAAAGATAAATGTGTAACAAGTATTATTGATTAATTTACGTAAATGGACCTTATCGTTTACTAGCAGTGCGGAAATAGACCATACCGTTTCTAACTTGGCAATTTCAACCTTAACGTACACTACTCCTTGCAAAAAAGACTTTATTGTCTAAATTTATCAATTTCTGTTGTTAAAATGACCTTTTTACCCTATTTTCTTTTTCTAAAATATAATTCTTTTTAAAAGTATTTTACCCTTAATTTCAAGTAAAATGTAAAGACAAAAATTTATATTTTGATATACCCATATTCAACTATCATCATAATTTTACCTACTACGAAACAAATATAACATTTTCAATTTTTCAATTAATTAAAATGTTTTTTGGAATCTCTAGTGGAAGCTCCAACTTCTTCACCGCAGCGTGTGATGATCAATATAAATACCAACATGATACATCAGTTAATTAAAGTATGACCTTTTGTCTTTATATTTTACTTGAAATTTATAGAAATGTTTAATATTAACAGATGAATTTGTAGCACGCCCCCCTATATTTAGAGACAGCATATGCTAAATATTCCCTGCCATCTTGTGCATCATTTGACACCAAATTTTATAATATATTTTTTACGCTTGGTTCAATTTTTTATTTAGAGCCATCTCACCCACATGAAGTCACCTGGTGTATTTTGCACAAGCTCATATGTAGAGCTCGCGCCCATGTAATTAAGGACGGCTTCATTATGGAGTCACTGAGTAGCTCTAGATCAAAATAGCTTGGACAATTATGCATCAAGACGGTGAACAAGACAACTACATCTTGGCTTTTCCCCTCCATGAGATGAGCCCAGTGCATTGGACTGATGGATAACCCGCTAATTTCTATTGAGCCATATCGGGCTCTATACACGACGTGATGTTTTTCTATTGACAGTCAGACTCTATACACAAAATCCAATCTAGCCTAGTAGAAAAACTCTAGATTACCCTCAATATTCAATATTTATACAAGATAGACGGCTAGCAATATCTAACACATCCGACCACAAAGCAAGAGAAGGGAAATACAATTGGTAACAATTTTGAATTAATTGAGAAGACAAAAAAGAGTGAATATGGCAAAAATGTTGCATTTGCATACAATAAACCACAACCAACAAGGTTGAGATTTGAGAAAACAAAATCAAACAATGCAAGACCATGGAGGTCACAACATGAATTGACATTCTATAAAAGAATTGAAATGAAATCTCGAAATAAAAAAAGAAAAATTAGTCAGCAATTACTGCTCTTCATTTTTCTTCGGAGATGTTGCAAGTTCTTTGCTCATGGGTGATTCTCGCAATCTCTCCTCAGATACTACTTCTATCTTCTCTTTGACTTTGGTTGGAGACTCATGGCCGTCTTCTCTTTTATCAGGTGATTCTTTCAAGTTCTCTTCTACTGATACAGATGCAACGGGTTCTTCCTTAGTCGATGATTCTTCCAAGTTCTCTTCTACTGATACAGATGCAAGGGGTTCTTCCTTAGGCGGTGATTCTTTCAAGTTCTCTTCTACTGATACAGATGTAAAGGGTTCTTCCTTAGGCGGTGATCTCTCTTGCACATTAACAGGAGGAGGTGACTCTACTGACTTATCCTTCTCTTGGGTGGGTGACTTCACAGACTCTTCCTTCTCATGTTGCGACTCTGATTGCTCATTCACATGAGCAGGTGGTGACACTACTGACTTGTCCTTTTCGTGGGAAGAGCGTGATGGAGACTTGACGCTCTCTTCTTTCGGATATTCCTTCTCAACTTGTGACTCCAGTTGCTCACTTACATAAGCAGGTGCCTCAGCTGACTTATCATGCGAAGTGTTCGCGGGTGACTTAACACTCTCTTCCTTTTTGGTCGGGGACTGCTTGGAGCCATCCTCGTTTGTGCCGGAGTCTTGGTTCTCCTGTTCTTTGTCAGCCGAATCAGTAAACTCATCAGGGGGATCTTCCTTCACAATGACTTTCAGAGGTCCAAGCTTTGGTTCAAGATTCTTAACCACAGATGTTAAGGATCTCGCATCCCGAGCTGCCGCTAGTTTCCCAGTAGGTGCTATCTGCCATAGAAATTAAAGAAGATTCCATGCTCATCCACGAATAAATTGAAATGTGAAGTAGCTGAAACTGGAAACATTTGAACATAGGACAGGCAGAGAAGAAAGTTCATTGAATAGTTGGTGATGAATAAGAGCAAAAAGTTAAACTGATAAAAATAACAGGAATTTTTTTGCATCTATTGCCAACTTACCTTCCCTAGAACCCCCATAAGAGCTATGTAGTTCTAAGTTCACCCAAGTTTCATGTCCTCATAGTCCAAAACTAAGAAAATATTATCAGGATATATCAATAGATTCACCAGTGGAAACATTAGGACTTACTTTTCTAGTCAGATTCACTACGTTTATTTTAAATATTAGAGTCCATTCAACCTCTATAATTAACGTACAATATATATAAAAAATAGAGAGAGAGAGAGAGAGAGAGAGAGAGAGAGCAAGATATGTTTTTCCTTAAAGTCAATTTCAGTTTTTGCTGGTCATAATCTGTTAATGGAATTTTATAATTTCCAGATGGTGCATATAAGTTGCAGTTATTTCTAGATATCAAAATAAAAATTACGCTAGATTCAAAAGCTTACATTTTCCAGTTCTTCCACCCTTCCTTTCAAATCATCTGGTGATGCTTCCTTGTGAATAACTTGAAGGATATAGAGCAAATGTGAGGAGAGATTCTCAGACCGGTGTTGATCCATTTTAACATGAGGAACAGTGGACTGACAGCCTACAGAATAAAAGGGGCAGTTCACAAGCTTCATTGGACAAACAGTAATGCAATGCCTGTCCATCTCACGCCTCATGATGGTATCAGAGCAGTTCTGCTCACAGAGAAGTATTTTAAAAGGACAAACTGAATCATGATGGTCCATCTGAGCTGCACTAAGTGAAGCATCACATCCCTCGTTTGTGCAGGTCGTGGTCCTAAAACCGCATTGTGATTTATGTTCTTCTAGATCTTCTGTAGACTTAAACTTCATATCACAGTGATATATGTTTTTGAAGTCAATGTTCTTTAGTATTGTCTGTGCAACTGATTCCCTCCTATTTAACAACCAAAAACCATTTATCTCCATCTCTTGAACTAAATCATCTATCCTGTCTTCTCTTCTCTCACTCAGCAACCAGCCTGAAACCCGACTCAAAAAATTCCTCTTTGAACTTGCAAAATCATCAACGAAATTAGAAATAATATCGAAAGGGTTTTCAGAAATTTCTGCATCTGCAGCACCTTCTAGCACCACAGATTCTGCTACAAAAATTTCACTTCTTTGGACCAGATAGTCCACCATTTCTCTTCTGATGTCAACGGCCACGGACGCTGGGCTCCTTAGAAGGCCACCAGTTGTATTGTCAATACAGGCTGAAGCCAAACCAGGAAGTAATGCCTCTGCTATTTTACGAACTAAATCCGTATCATAAAGATCACAAGGTAAAGAGGGACCTCCCTCCTTTACTTCTTCCAGTTTATCTCGTTCAATATCCATATCCTCTGCCGGCGGATTCATGCTGCCACTACCTATAAGCATAAGCAGCTCAGCAATATGATATAAAGACTTCAAAGAACTCCACTGCTTATGCGACTAAAAGTAATACACTGTTCGCATGTTATTTCTATTTCAAAATAGAAATTACTTAAACCAATCACATCTACATATTTCATGGGATCCAAATATATGCCACAGAGATCTCCACCACTAATTATATTTCTATTTTGATATAATAATGGTGGTGGTGAATTTCCAACAACAAAAGATAAATAAATAATCTAGACTCAAAATTTGATTTATATTGAGATTATGCTCAGTCACAGGTAATATGTTATATCACTGAGAATTTAATATCCTGTAATCTTTATTTCTGCCAACCCAAAGAATGGAAAACATGCAAGTACTTCAGACAAACTAAAGTAGTCAAACGAATGGAACACAAAATAAAAGGAAGCCTCATATGCCTTGAAGACAAATGTTTACATGTTGTTCTCATGGAATTGTTCCCAAACATCAAGTATATCCTAAAAAACCAGTTTCCGATGCATAATTACTTGGAGTAATCTGAGAAATAGGGGTTAACATTAACTCTGAATCACTAGGAAATAGGGCCAAACTGTTGTCGTTCCATGATATTATTCAACTGAAAAGATAATTGCTGCTTTTTCTTGTAGGAGGAGGTTTTTCATGATCTCTTTCTTATATGTCCTTCTCTTCGTTTTGACCAACAGAAAACTTATCTCCCTTGATTAAATCCACACATTATCACCACTGTAGTCCCACAGGAGCTGATCATAGCAAAAAAAACATAACGTATAGTGATTCCAGATTACATGCAATGCCATTATCACCACTCTACAATTACCATACAACAGCAAATATTACTAAACCAACATAAATCAATCCTGTGATTTCTCAAGTGATAAAATAACGTCAGCGAATTAAAAGAAACAATCGCAAGCCGATATAATGTAGGACTCAACCCACTTTTGGTGTTGAGCAAAATCAAAGATAACAATAAAACATCTTTAACAGACCACGGATATCCTAACAAGGGAGAAATGTATCAAATTCTCCAATATTCAACAGTCCTTTTCACTCAAAACAAAAGTAATATCTTCATTGAATTGGAACTGAAAATAACCCTTGATCAACCAATAAATCATAGTATAAAGAAATGATTGACGAAGAGAGAAGATTAAATCACCTTTTCCTCACCTCTGGAAAAAAGCACTGTTAAGATCCGATTAAGAATGCGTCAATTGGGTTGTATTCCATTCCAAATCAGAAATGGATGGAAATGTATTAAACATAAAAAGGAGAAAAGGGGAAAAACTGTGACTAACCAAGTCAAAAAGCTAAACTTTGCCTTTTTGTGGATCAATGAATATATATAATAGGAATGAAGACAAAGAAACCCGTCAGGATGTATTGAAGCAGCAGACTTATTTATTTTTTACTTTTATCTTTTCAATTGAAAATTTATACTACCGCGAAGTTTTACAAGAATAACTCAATAAGGGAAATTAGCTTAAAAAGCAAGTGAATGAGTGATAATAGCTTAATATACAAAGACACTGTAAATAACAAGTTGACAAAGAAAGACAAGTAATAAGAACTGGATGGCCCAGAGAAATTGAAGATCTAACGTTGAAACTCAAAATTCGGCGTCATTTTTTTTATCAAAAAATTCGGTGTAATTGAATAAAAAAAGGAGTTAAAATTTTGAAAAAATATATTTACGGTTTAACCAGTACCCAATTTCGGGGCAGTGTTAGGAAAATATTGAAACCAGAATGATATTTGAGGTCCAAAATCCTCCAACCTCAAATCAGATCAAAGAAGTCGCTTGGTGGTTCTTCAAACTCTCACCGTCTTCCAAGTGTCACTCTGTCTTCTCCTTTGGCCTTTCCTTAAAGGGTTAATTTCACATATGTCCCAACCTGTAGAGTTAGTATCAACTGAGACAATAATCTTTTTTTTTTTTTCCTTTTCAACCTATAGAGTCCTCAACATTTCATCAAATCGCACAAATGGTCATTCTTGATGGTTTCACCCGCCATATTCTAGCTGCCATTAGGGGAGGAAAGGGGCGAATCCCCCATCTCCCTTTTGCTGCCATTTTCAGCGAGCGAGGATTTCTCTCATTCCTCTGCTGAAACGACAACGAAATGGGGGGAGACTTCCCCCGGTGAGCTGACTGCCGTTTCCAGCAACGATCTGCAGTCGGCTGCTATTCCAGTAGCCAGTTTCAACCCCCGTTTTGCCAGAAGCCAACCTCTCACCATTTTTTTTCTTTTTTTATATTTTAAAAAACTATTCATTTTTAATTTTAAAAAGATGAGGGTATAATGATAATTTAGTAGAGAAGTTAATGGAAAAGTTGACGGTTCCATAAAAAATGACTATTTGTGTTAATTAATGAAAGGTTGGGGACTCAGCGGGTTGAAAAAAGGTTAGAGACCCAAGTCGTATTAATTTCAAAAGTTGGGGACGATATGTGAAATTAACCATTCTTTAAAAAAAGGATTTCTTTCTTTTTTTTCCTTTTTTTTTTAAATCTTACCATTCTTTTTTATATATTAATTCTATATATAATATACAAAACATATGTATATTATATATAGAATTAATCTATTTGGACTCACAAGTGAACAAAAATTATAACAAAGGGTTCAAATTACCTTATTACCCCTAAAATGACTTTCAACTTCCCTTAAATTGTGTAAGGATAATATAGTAATTTAAACGCCTTTTGTCATGATTTTTGTTTACTTATATGTTCAAATACTCTAATTCTCATATTCATATATATATATATATATATCGACACAGAACACACTGGATAGTTAGGGAAAGAGCGTGAGAATAGAACGATTAATGTGGTTTGAACTCCAAATTTTTTAATTGAAAATTAAATAGTTTATCACCCATGCGTTACAGGGGAAGATCAAATGTCAGTGAACTCAAATTTTATCTTTATAATTTGTTAAAAATCTTTTTATAATTGATTGCATTTAAATAAAATGTTCATATTTGTGTTATTCATTAATTTGAAATAAACATTTGATATAATTACTACATGAAGTGATGTTTTTTGTTCAACTATAATAAGATTAGTTATAAAAGGTAAAGATGTAACACTATCTTGTAATTGATAAGATTAGTGATAGATATCTTAAAATACCTATTTATTTAAATCTAGTCGACTTATTTAGATGTAATCACTAATATATAAAAGTGGGGATGTGTGTAAAACATTCACTTCCCTACTTTGGCCCTAACTTTTTTCTTTAATACCAACAATATCCTTATAATAATTGTGTAATTATTTAATGTTTAAAATCTTAGTAATTATACTTGAAAAGTTTCATCAAAAATATGATATAGAACTTAATTAATAACCACTCTATTGTGCCATCATAACTACTTCTTTTTCCTTTACTTTAGTAACATGTCTATAAGATACGCGTATTGCGTATAATTTCGATCATTTTTTTTTTTTT
>CAVNYN010218166.1:0-11634 GCA_963692815.1 Nyctanthes arbor-tristis | reverse complement strand
AAAGAAAATATTATTTGTAGGTAATCCTTCTGTTGATCTTTTACAAAATGAAGGTAAACTCACGATTCTACCCCTTTGTATTTGTATTGTGTAATTAGGGAAAAATGATTTAAGGATAAAATGGTCAATTTATCATATTTTGTAAAAAATTGTTTGAATCATTACTTACAAATAGTAGAACTCAGACTCGTTAAAAAAAAAACCGTAAAAAAAAAGAATAGCAGGACTAGAAAAGAAAGCATGAAATGAATTTGTGTTAAAAATGATTGTACTTTTGGCAGTTGCAATTGTGCTATCAATTGTACAGTACATTTTGCGTCCCACACGTAAAAAGGTTATATTATTAGGATTTGGGGAAAAAAATCATCTTCATCGCAATGCTTAGTTAAATATTTCAAAACTCATTGAACGTTACAAGATATCTTGAATCACTCACGTAACCTTAAAATGTTATTAATTACGCATCGAAGACTCAGTTAGATGTAAAATGTTGCAGATTGCTTATTGAACTTAGCAAAAGATCTAGCTATTATTCACTCCTCAGCTTTTAAATTTCTCAAATAAAAATTGCTTATGTGACTAGCATAATGCATACGTGAGAAGAATAGTAATTCAAGGAAGACATGTTTATCTAATATGAGTAATTGACATGACTTAGTTGGCAAGAGTCTCGGTACCTTTTATATCGCTATTTTCCCGCTTTTTTTTTGTTTGGTAAATCTTGCTTAATTGTTCTTTTTCTTTTTAACAAAATGTTTTGTGAAGATTTGAATGTGTGACAATTGAATTTAATTTAACAATTAAACCTTAACCATTTTGCCAATTTGTTTTGTTTGCTAGTCTTTTTCACCGATAAATTAAAATATCAAATCTGAAAGGTCAATTATAAAAAAAAACTCTAATTTCTCTTAATTCGTTAATTCACCATTTCCGCGTGTATGTTGGTGAGTTTAATGTTATTTGAAATTTTGTATGCATTTTACATTTTTTGAACTTTTTTTTTATTATGATTTTTTGAAATGGGGTGGGTAACAGATATTTTTTTACCTACTTGACGCGAACCACCTTACCCATACCCGTTTCAAACAAGTATGGAGCGGGTATGAGTGGGGTTGGTAGAAACAAGTTAGGGTACAAGTTAGACATATCCAACTAGAACTCACCCTATTATCATTCTTATTTATCGGATTCTTTCTATTTTCAAATTAATTAAAATGTGAGGTCTATCCCATCTTACCTTCATATCTGACTCCACTTCACTTAGACCGTATGATATCTGAAAATTTAAATTTGGTGTAAAATGCAATGCCTTGGGTTGGTAATAACTTAAGTTCTATTTGAATTTTCATCACATTTCATTTTTTCAAAAAATTATACGTAAAAATGTTTACAACAAATATTATAAATATTTATAATATATTTTTCGACTGATGTTTTATCTTTCATGATCTATTATTCACATTGGAATTTCTTTTATTTTATGGCTAACTTTAATTATAAAAATGATAAATTTAAATTTGATAATATTGTACATTTGTCGTTAAATTTTTCTTTTCGGATGTATTGAATTATGGTAATAGATTTTTCTCATTATTACATATGTACGAAGGATTAGATGTGAGAATATATATTGTCTTTTAAACGATCTTGAACTTCACGATTACTAAGTCCATTGATCTTATTGATTCAATTAATGTATACTTGTGTTTTTATATTTTCTACGGAGTGCAATTATTAGAGATTTATTATTCAACCACCTAATACTATATTTTAATTTTAATAAGTTTTTTTACATGTGCAACGCACGGGTAGGCTAACTAGATAATATAAATAGAGGTTATCCCTCACCTTCCATGCACCTCCAAGTGCCTCATTTGCACATTTAATATTGCACTTAAGTCCCTCATCTTCCTTCCCTCTGCAACTTTGATCACCAAACTATCAAATGTTAGTATTGTAGTCCTCCTTTTGTTTACGAATTAGATCTTCTAATTCTTACACCCTATAAGACAAAATATATGACAAAAACACAAGAAAACAGTTTCTCATTCCTCTTGGCCACTCTTTAATTCACATAAGAAAGCCCATAGAAACAGAAAAGAAAGAAGAAGGACAGAGAAGAAGAGAAAAAGAAGGATTATTTTTGAAGAAAAGAGAAATTAACTTAGCTCAATTTAGTTAAGGTAAGAATTTAAGAGTTTCTATGGATCTCCTTTTTCTACTATGATAAATAAATTCTAAAAAGAAGTAAATTGTTGATAAATTGCCAAGAAGATCAAAGAAATTCCCTTAAAAACTGCATAGGAAGTTGCTATAAAATACATTGGGTCTCGACACCTGATGAAGATACGTGTCGACACCAGATAGAATGTAAGAATTATTAATTATTGGTGTACTTTGTTTATATAGGTTAACAACTCTCGAAACCTACTACTGTGAGAAACACTTACTCCCATTTTTCTCATGCTTTAAATATTACTAAGGCAAGGTGAATTTTTGATGTTGAAAGTACAAAGATTTTTGCATAAGTTTATAAGTGAATTGTTGAATCACATATGATGGAAGTTCAATGATTTTTGCACAAGTCATTACACTATATTGACTCTTACCTCCAAAGAGAGTACTCGCGGATCCATGTGTGTGTCCTTAATATCGGAGGGCACTGTATATGGTATTACAGTATTATTATGAAATATATTTATGCCTTTGATACTGTAAGGCACTATAGAAAGTATTACAGAAATGAATTATGTGAAACTTGATCTGCTATTTTGTTATTGCTCGCTTGAGGTAAGATGACATGATTTCAACTAAATTTTGTATGTCTATGAGTTACTCATTGAATTTATTATAAACTTACACTTTCCAAATTTCCAAGACTTTTAGATGATGATGAGATAAAACGATGCTCTTCCGATCTAGAAAGCAAGCTCTTGGGAGGTTAGTAATGATGGTGGACATGACTTGTATATCATTAAAGAGGACCTTTGGGAAGTCATGGAGTTCAATCACTGCATAATAATAATGGTGCAAGTGGATCTTTTTTAGTATATTTAAATATGTAGTAATTAAGATGTGTTACTAATATTAATGACAAATTAACTATGGTATTGGATGTTATGGTTATGAATGAAAGTATGAAAAAATGACTTTCCGGGGAAAAAAAAAAAAAGAAAGTATGAAAAAGTGATAATGATATGTAAGAAGAAAAATAACTTTCTTTATGTAATTCTCTTTACTGTATTATTGTGTTATCAACTTTAATGAACTTGAATGCTATATGATTATTACTGTAGTTATATTTATTGGTAAAAATGAAATTACAAAAAAAAAAGAGGAAAACTAAATGAAGCCTTGAGCACAAATATTCCGAAGTGTCAAGACTATATTTATATAAAAAAAAAAAAAATCAACAATATTTCAAAGGCATACTATTGAGACCTCAATGTTTAGGATCTTAACACCTATCTCTACTGTTGAGACCTCAATGTTCATGATCTTAACATCTATCTCTAAGATTATATTGATGCATTTTTTCTTTTAAAATAGAGTCTTGACATCTCAAAAACTACGGTTTTTCTATTTCATATTATATTATTCCTTCAACTTAATATAAGATTGCAGTTCTTGATTTCTAACCACCAAAATTTCATTGTTGAAAATGATATCACGAATGCACCAAAACGATTAGAATAAATAAATGGGACAATCAATGACATAAAAAATGTGATAGAAAGAAATATTAAGAAATTGAAGTAAATTTACCATGTTTAATGCAAATTGAGCCTGTGTATTGAACAATGGACGATGTACGGTTCGTGACATACATTGCCGAAAAGAGGTCCGTGAGTTCACTGTTGTGAAGATAAGCGAAGAGCCGTCCATGGGGAGGAAAAGAAACAATGTCGAATTCATCGTGAATTCATCTCTTTCGGGTTTTGAATTCCAATTTTTATATTTGTTTTCATTGCCTCAACATGTTAGGCTAAATATATTGTGCTAGGATTATGATGAAACCATTGTTGACAATTATTCATTTTTAAAGAACTGCCTGTTTTTGTAATTTGCTAGTGGGTTAATTGTATATTATTCATTTATATGTCCGTTTTAATGCCCGATCGCCATTAATTCATTTTAGTGATTTATACTGCCTTTGAGAGATTCAATATAAATTATCATATGGCAATAAGTTACTATATTGATTGTTTATGTCAATAAGACTTGTGAAATCACTACATGGTAATTTTTGTGATTTAACACATATTTATGTGTTTACAATTTAATTAACGAAAATTAAGTTCACATGTAAGCATAGAATCAATGGACTATCGAGAAAGGCTTTTGATTAATTTTGGATTATCGATTTCTAATCTAGGCAATATTCTCATTATTGTAGATTGTTTGTTATTGCATTGATTGATATATCCTATAAAGTGATCAGTTTTAGGATAGTTTAGGGATATATGTAGGCGACTAGAGGCGTTACAAATATCCAGTTCAAATAACAAACAACATTAAATCCGATAGGAGATAAAGATATGCTCCTTTGCTTCATGCAATCTTTTGTGATGTTCTAGCTTTGCATTGCTTTTTTCCCCTTCTATTTGCATCTATCATAGAGACATAGTTGGGTCATAGGTAAAAAAATAGATTTAATTTATATCAAGAGAGCAAATTGACATATAACGAGCATCGGTTGTCGACAATAGTGCTTTCGTAATTTAATTACTTTTCATATTTGAAATTTATTTTAGTTGTTAGTTTTTCGTAAATAAACTTTATTTCTCTTAGAAATTATTACCAAATTTTATTATTTATTACTTTTAATTAAACTCAAGGTCAACTAAAGTGAAACTTAGTAGATTCAGTCATCGTGGGATTCAACACTTTACTTATCATTATTTCTTGTTAATGATCCATTCACTTATGAGATAAAATTGACAACATAAACCACCAATAACAATGCCGTCCTTATCCCACACATTGTTCACCCAGCATCACACGCCAGTTGAACTCCGTTTCTACACCTCCCTTCCATCACCCCCACGGTACAACAATCCCTCATTCTCCAGCTGTCTCCTCCTCATTCAGTCTTTCCATCAATTGGAAATTCTTTAGATAATCCATTGCCCAATTTCTCACCACCGCCCCTCTCTGATATGATGATTAAAATGATTACTGTCTATCCAAATTGCCCATAGAACCATAAGGAATTCGCCTTGTGTTTCCCTGTCATTATGTATCAGAAAAAGGATAACAAGCTCTTTTAAATCTTGGCCAGCAAAAGGAGCAAATAGTTCCCGTAAACCTAGCCACTTTTATACATTACTGACCTAGGAATATGACACAAATACATGCTAGTTTGCCTCCTCACTCCCACATCTCGAGCATCTCAATCCATTTCCAATATGATGCCTCGCCATATTCTATCCCGTCGGGATAGCTTCATGGAGCATACGCCAAACAAATAGAGAAACTCTATGGGGTAGATTTAATTGCCAAATACATTTCCAAGGCTCACATTCCCTATTCAAATGCCGTGAAACATGCAAAGATTGCTGGACTTTCATCACATTGTATCCATTTCTAACCGTGTACAAGCATGTGGTAGTGTAGTGCCAAATTGAAGTGTCATGTTCTTCTATCCCCCTAGGAGGAATAGAGAGAATAACATCACAATCAACAAGAGGAATAATGATCAGACCAAGCCTTCATTCCACCGCTTACTACCATCCAGTAGGTTACTTACCCTCTAAATGTTCCAATTTAGCACATATTGGTTGAAATTGCGAAAACTAAGGGGGTTTCATACTTAATAATAATAAAATGGCTACAAGACAACTATTTACAATAAGATAAGACAAACCCTAAACTGTAACCTTAATAAGTTAAAATACCAAAAATACCCATAACAAAAATATTTAACCAAATAATACTTCTAACACCCCCTGTCAAACTCATGATGGTCATCATCAAGAGTTTACCAAGAAGCAAAACAAAACACACTAACTTTTGACACTTTATCTCCAAGCAGGGTTGAGGTAGGTCATGTAGCTTATGAGCTCAACTTGACAACTCTTCATCACAATAGAAACAGTCAACTAGCCAAGTGCATTGTCTTCATAATTGTGAAAAGAGATCCAAAGCCAACAACCAATTCCATATATATTGGACACCCGTTTTGAGAAACAAGAAGAGAGAACTAGATTCCAATTCCAGATATTAGCTGGACCAAATTAGAGAGAAAATTCCAAATATATGGACACTAATTCACATCGAGTTCCATCTCAAATTAACCACAAATGAAATCACTCTTAGTCATATGCCATGTTCAACCAAATAACTAATTTAAGCCCATAAAGTCAACCAAATCGTGAAATTGTTTCATCACATGTTTGGCAGTAGGAAGTAAAGTCACCATTTACCCAATCTAGTAATTTGGGCAATTAGAAAGAGCAGCGGCCAAGAAACATCTCTCCGTTTGGCAAAAACCCACTTCAACCACATAAAGAAGCAATGCTATGACAGGTGTTTTGGCAGATCTAAACTACTCCACGGGGTAGAATAATTATCAGTAGAAAGCAGCCAATCACCAGCCTTTGATTGTAAATCCAATTGAAGACAATAATGGAAATAAACGAAAATAAATGAAACAAACAAAAATAACGGATTAAATAGGTGTTCTTTGATTTATGAAGAAATCAAAGACAATAACGGAAAAAATGAACAAAGGACTTTGCCGAACTGCCGCTCGCTAGAGAATAGAAGCAATAATGGGTTAGCAGGAGAACAGAAGCAACGATTCGAATGCTTTGATACCATGTGAAAACTAAAAGGGTTTCATATTTAACAATAATAAGATGGTTATAAGACGAATATTTATAATAAGATAAGACAAACCCTAAACTGTAACATTAATAAGTTAAAATACCAAAAATACCCATAACAAAAATATTTAACCAAATAATACGTCAAATAGAACTGACACTGGCCGAGGAATCCATTGATCAAAATAAACTTGTGTCTACTACCCATCTACTATTTTCCACCACATACATATACGAACAACTTCAAGGCCCCACACAAGATTCTTTTATAAAAAAGAAGATCTATGCTTATCTCTCGTCCATAGTGCTTGAGTTCGGGGAATATTTAGTCTTGAGGATCTGACTAGGCAAGGGACTGATTAAAAATGACCATCTCCCTAAACCCCGATCCACCATCTCTTTTAGCGTAGCACAATCTATTCCATTTCACCCATGGTACCTTCCTCTCCTATTCACACACCCCCACCAAAACCTTATCATCAGCCTTCAAATCCCATTACACACCAAAGTGGGAACTCAAAACAAACTCATGATCTACGTCGGAATGTCTTGTAGGAAAACTTTGATTAAAATCTCTCTATCCGCCTTGGAAAAAGTTTGCTAGATCACCCATTAATTAATTTTTTTGCCAAACCCAATCAGTCAACTAAGTAAAGACTCTCCTATTATCTTTGTCAACCACTATAGGCAGTTTAAGATAAATACCAGGTGATTGCTCCCAATTCACACCCAAAATCTTAACTCTTTACCTATCACCTGGAGATGTATTTGGAATAAATGTGATAGTCGACTTCTCAAGATTTACTAGTTGGCCGAATGCTCTTCAATAAGATTATAGAATAGTGATGATTTGTTACACATCCTTTTCTTTAGCCCAATAAAAATCAAAGAATCGTCGGCAAAAAACAAATGGCTTCCGTGGGTCTTGAGTGACAATCATGCATGCAAAGAATATGGCATTGATGTTTAGCACTTATAAAAGCCCGAAAAAATATTTCAGCACAGGCAATACACAAATATGGTGAAAGTGGACACCTCTCCTAATTCTCTTAGAAAGATTTACGTTTGCCAGTAGTTTTCCATTGTTATGAAAATTATAAGAAACAGTGGATATACGATCGTAAATCAAACTTAATATTATTTCCACTCAACTATATCATAAGTCTTACTCATAACTAATTTTAAAGGAATGGACTAGACCTTACCACTAAGTTTATAGGACATAGCATGTAAAATATCAAAAGCAATAATTGCACTAATAGTGATAAGCCTACCTAGTAAAATGGCACTCTGAGTTTCAGTAATGAGAGGGCAAATAATTTGCTTCAGTCTATTCACCAAAGCCTTGGAAATAATCTTATATAATGTGCTGCATAAACTAATTGGTCGATACTTTATAACTCTCTCTGGTCTCTTCTTTTTGGGGTTAAGCATCACTGCCATCCTATTAATGACAACAACTGATTTTCTATTGTTTAATACCTCCAAACACGTTAGGATGATGGCCTGTTTCACGATACTCCAATGCTAATGGTAGAACAAAGCATAAAACCCATGCTTACCCAATGCTTTATAGGGACCAAGACTCTTCATAGCATTTGTGATCTCTTGTTCATCGAATTACTTCTCCAAAATTCGGATATCATCGTGTGATAACACAATGTAGACTCCCTTTGGCCCTCTTTGAAGATCATCCTCAGTCTAGTTACAAGTAAAAAATAAGCCCGAGAAATAGTCTTCAACATGAGCCAGAGCCATAATAGCCTCGGCTTCTTCTATCCACTATCCATCAGCACCCTTTAGTTGATGAATAAAGTTGTTCAAATCTGCTATTAGCCTTAGCATGAAAAACCTTAGTATTTCGATCTCCCTCCTTTAACCACTTGGCTCTTGATCTTTGTCTCCAAAACGTCTCTTTTCGTACAGATAGCACTTCAATCTCTCTTTCCAAACATTTAATTTCCTCCATTCTATCCCTTAAATTTGTTGAATCATAAAAGGACTGAAGCTTATTTATTTTCTTCACCAACTCGTCACGCCATCATCCATATTTCCATCTACTCCAATTACACAACTCCCTATTATCCCTTTAAGCGACACTGGAAATTTACAAATAGATCCTACGCAACTAGCATGTCAATCCTTCCTTCAAAGTCCCAGAAACCAACTCAAAATAATGGCCCAATTGCTCCGAAAAAGGCTTGAACTGGAATGGATTTCTTCCCAACCGCATTCGCCTCATTCTAGGTTGGCAAAACAGGTGCAAAATAACTGGACTAAAATATGGCAAATGCTCCACCCCGGCATTAGGATACAAAAGACAACATTCAAGTGTACCCAAAAATTGGTCCAACCGTGCTCTAATATTTGTTGTCCTCTTCTATTATTTCAAGTAAATATCGACCCTTTCAACTGGATATCAGAAAGATCACAATCCTTGACTACATTTTGAAAGTCGATGATCGAAGAAAAAGGTCTTTCTACCCCACCATTATGCTCATCCACACCCAACATCTCATTGAAGTCACCCCTGCATAACTATGGTAAAGACCATTGGTGATTAAGACGCCAGAGGAGCTCCCATGACTAAAAATGATTTGAAAGAACTGGACTTCTATAGAAGCCCATGAAAAGCCACTGACATCCCTTCTATATGATATTTGAAAAAGGATTTAACCTCCACAACCTAATCATCCCTCCATAAGAGCGTAATACCACTGCTCCTACTCTCACAATCCATAATGAAATTATTTGAAAAACCAAAAGACACTCACATATTAGATGCCTTTGCGCCATACAATTTAGTCTTAGATAAGAAGACTAAACCAAGGGAATAAGTTCCAATAGGCCTATGAAGATCACCAACTGCATGAGACTTCCCTAAACCTCATACATTCTAATGGAAACATCTCATTGCGATTGGAAGTCTTTTTCGCCAAGACTCACTGCTTCATGACTGGATTGTACTTCAATACCCACCATATCATCTGCTGAACCATCATTTCTCCCTTTAGCCTACTTATTCTTTTCCTTTCCTCCTACTCTCAAGCACCTCCAATTTTCTCTTGGATGATCCCTTTGTAGAAATCTGTACCCTTGAGCCTTAGTAGGAGAATAGTGCATTAAAATATCTTTAGCTTTGGACAAATTAGAAACATCTCATTGCGATTGGAAGTCTTTTTCGCCAAGACTCACTGCTTCATGACTGGATTGTACTTCAATACCCACCATATCATCTACTGAACCATCATTTCTCCCTTTAGCCTATTTATTCTTTTCCTTTCGTCCCACTCTCAAGCACCTCCAGTTTTCTCTTGGATGATCCCTTTGTAGAAATCTGTACCCTTGAGCCTTAGCAGAAGAATAGTGCATTAAAATGTCTTTAGCTTTGGACATTAATCCCCCAACTCAAGGGCTGCCCTTTTTCACCGATTTAACATTCCTTCTTGATCCCCTAACTAAATTTCCTCCTTCACCCTCTACCTCATAGCGCAAATGTTGATTGCCCCTCTTAACTTTTTTCCCACCTTTCTCTCCCTCACCCCTCGCCCCTAGCACAATCTCCTTCCCCGCTCCTTCTCACGTCTCTTCTCTAACACCTCCTCTTTATTCTTTCCTTTAGAACCCCGCACCTATACCACTTGAAACCATCTCCTTCCCCTTCCTTTACTCTTACTTCCCTCTCGCCCTAGCCACTCAGATAACTCCTTGCTGCTCATGTTTTCCTCCACCCTACCAACCTTCTCGTTTGTTCTCAACATCTCTGATTGTTCCCCCCTCGCCACCACCTCTCTCCCTGCCCGATCCACTCCCACATTTGCTTCATCCACAATGTTTTCAATTTTATCCCGCAAGTGGATGGATTGTTAACAAGTAATACAATGATGAATATAAAGTGTAGAAATGACGAGGACCGAATCTACTAAATTCACTTTAGTTGATTTCGACTTTTAATAAAAGAAACACACAATAAAATTTTAGAAATAATTTTGAGTAAAATAAAAGCTATCTAAGAAAATAAATAAAGTTATTTACACATCCTAAAAAAATATAAGTTCACAAAAGAACTAGGATTCCCGAATCCACCACCGTTCATGTTTTTAACTTAAGTATTTAGGGTTGAAAATCGATAATCCAATATTATTCAGAAGCCTCTCTCGATGGTAATCAAGTCTAAGCCTATACATGAGATTAATTATCTCTAATTATTCTTCAAACATATTGTATACATTAAGCCATTACGATTATTCTTTAGCGGCTTCATAGAACATAATTGTATATCTATTATAGGACCTTATGTTATTCATTACCATGTGCTATATTCGTGAAAAATCTCTCAAGAGTAACATGAACCACAAAACTCGAATTAATGGTAATCGAGCATTAAAACAGAATAAGATAATAATGAGCAATTAACACGAAAACCAAAATTAGAACATATATTCTCTGAGGTTTCATCATTAACCGAAGCACAAAGAATTTAGCCTCTCATGTTAAGGAAAAGAAAATAACAATAAAGAATGGAATTCAAAAGCCAAAGGAGATGAATTCACAATATGATTTCACGTCGTTTCTTTTCCTCCTGCCTCGCTTTCCTCGTTCATGGCTCCTCCTCCACGTGATTCCCCCTCTTCACAGCCACAGATCCACCTTTTTATTCTTAAATTTCCTCCAATTGGGATGCTCAAAACCTAGTCCTCAAGCATCAGGAATTTTCCTTTTTATTTGATTCTTCTTTTTCTTTTCTTTTTTCTATTCTTTTTTTTTTTAGTCCAAATTCCCACATGTACCAATTAAACGATTTTTT
>CAVNYN010218165.1:0-20770 GCA_963692815.1 Nyctanthes arbor-tristis | reverse complement strand
ACGAAATATTTTTTTACAGGGAAAAGTGATCTTTGCCTACAATTTTAATTTTGTATGTGGAAAAATTTTTGTAGGGAAAATACAAGCTCCACAAAAAAGTTTTTTGTAGGGAAAAAAAGATCTTTGCCTACAATTATAATTTGTATGGGAAAAAGTTTTGTCAAGAAAGTACAAACCCTACAAGATATTTGTTTGTAGGGAAAAGAGACCTTACCCTACACAAAATCTTTGTATGCGGATAAAAAATTTGTAGGGAAAGTATAGACACCCACAAAGTATATATTTTTTATGGTAAAAAGACCTCTCCCAACAAATTTCATTTTGTATGTGGGAAATTTGAAGTATTAGTATAAAATTCTTGTAGTGAACTTCTTCTCCACTTTTTTATCCCAACAAAGATAATCAATGTCAATAAACTCCTACACAAAAGGATACAACTATTAAATTGTTGAAAAAAAATCAAATAATTGAACTGATTTTAATATTTTTCTTTTTAACTGTTGATTCACATGAACGGGTTTCTATATTCATACTTGAAACTTTCCAGGACTTTAATGAAATATTTTAACAATAACTTGATCAACCTTCCAAGTAATATAATTAAGTTGGTTTTCAGCAAAATAATTCAACTGTTTGTCTTAATTAATACAATTTATTACTAAATTAACTTGCGCACGAATTAGTCCCACTATATATTCATTTTTTATTTCCTTTTTTAATGAATGAACAAATAGATCAGCTTTGATGCACTAATGATAACATAAGAGGTTCTATTTTAACTTAGCTCAGTATATATTGATTTGTGAAAAGTTATGCACCAAATTAAATGAGATAACCGAAATTAAGTTTTTACCATTACACATACATGTCACTTCCATTTACTCTCACATGACATGAATTTAAAATTATCAATTATATAGCCTGTTAGTGTTATATGTTATGTTATATTATATGATACTAGATTTCCACCTGTGCATTGCACAGGTAGAGTTCTAAAGAAATTTCATACATAAAATATAATATAATTATGATTGTCAAGCTTAATGTTATAAAGAAATTGAAAAATGCAATCTGCATGAAATTAATGTGCGTCATATATTTGCAAGTAATAGACAATCAATTCTTTATTTTGTTGACATAGTTTTAAATTCCTGTTATTAGTCTATTGATATCTCGATGAACCATTAATTTTTTTATTAATTCTTATTTTTTATTTCTTTTAAAGACAATAAAACTCGATAGTATAATTTTATATTTAGTTTTACACCCATGTGTTTACAGACATACCATATATGCTTCACAACCGTGTGTTTTATGGACATGTTATAGTGACAAAGTAAAATATAATGGAGTAGGAGAACATAAAATCATGAAATTATACAATCGAACAAAGTAAAATTGAAATTCATTAGGCAAATATGAAATATTCTAACCAAAATGTAATACGTAAATAGAATCCCAAAAAAATTAAATTAAATTATTAAAAGGAAAAATATAATAATAATAATAATAATAATAATAATAATAATAATAATAATATTGAAATCTCAATTGATATAGTATCTATTTTCACGTAATTAAAATCTATTAGGCAAATATAAGATATATCTAATCAAAATGTAACATGTAGATAGAGTCTCAAAATAAAAATATTAAATTAAATGGTTAGAAAGAAAAGTACAATAATTGAACCAATAATTTTTTTATTAATTCCTATTTTTTATTTCCTTTAAAGATAATAAAATCCGATAGTATAATACATATTAGTTTCACATTCGTGCATTTCACAGCCACAATATACTTCACACCCGTGCGTTTCACGGACATATTATACTGACAAAATAAAATACAATGGAGTATGAGAATATAAAATGATAAAATTACAGAATTGAACAAAGTAAAATTAAAATTCATTAGGCAAATATGAGACATATCTAACCAAATTGTAATATATAGATAGAGTCCTAAAATAAAAGTATTAAATTAAATAATTAAAAGGAAAAATAATACTGAAATCAAGATTGATATATTATCTATTTTCATGTAATTCAAACTAATTAGATAAATGTGAGATATATCTAATCAAAATGTAATATGTACATAAAGTTTTAAAATTTAAATATTAAATTAAATGATTCAAAGGAAAAACATAATAATAAGAAAAAGTATAATAAATGAACCTATAATTTTTTTATTAATTCTTATTTTTTATTTCCTTTACAAGCAATAAAACCTGATAGTATAATCTATATTAGTTTCACACCCGTACATTTACGGACTACTATGTTTAACACTTGTGCGTTTCATGAACATATTATGCTGAGAAAGTAAAATATAATATATTAGGAGAACATAAAATCATGAAATTATACAATCAGATATAGTAAAATTGATTAACATGTAATATGTAGATAGAATTCTGAAATAAAAATATTAAATTACTATATAAATAGACTCCCAAAGTAAAAATATTAAATGTAATATGTAGATAGAGTTTTGAAATAAACATATTAAATTAATATGTAGATAGAGTCCCAAAATAAAAATATTAAATTAATTGATTAAAAGGAAAAACATAACAATAAGAAAAAGTATAATAAATGAACCAATAATTTTTTTGATTAATTCTTATTTTTTATTTGCTTTAAAGGCAATCGATAATATAATCTATATTAGTTTCACACTCGTATATTTACAGACTACTATGTTTAACACTCGTACGTCTCACATACATATTATGCTGAGAAAGTAAAATATAATATACTAGGAGAACATAAAACATGAAATCATACAATCGGACATAATAAAATTGATTAAAATGTAATAAGTAGATAGAGTTTTGAAATAAAAATATTAAATTGATAGAGTCTCAAAATAAAAATATTAAATATAATATGCAGATAGAGTTCTGGAATAAAAATATTACATTAATATATAGATAGAGTTCCAAAATAAAAATATTAAATTAATTGATTAAAAGGAAAAATATAACAATAAAGAAAAATATAATAATGATATCATCAATTGGTTTTTTAAAGAAACCAGATAATGAGCGGGAAAATCATTTTTAATTGACTCATAATCAAATTGAGCTAGCCAAATTGTTGATTAATATATATATATATATAATATTTCTTGTTGGGATAGTTGATCGCCTATTTTTACTTTGAGCATATATATATTTATATTTATATATATAGAAACAATTAAGAAATGAAGTGACACGATTACTCTCCATCAATTTAAAAGCTAGGTGTCGAATCATATTTGCTTATTTTTATAATTCTCGAAATCTCTCAATTATATAAAAAAGAAAAATTATTCAACACCTAACTTGACTTTTAATTCATAACTTCTTCTTCTCTTTTTAATCCTAGCAAAGACAATCAATGTCAACAAACTCCTACACTAAAGTATACAACTATTAAATTGTTGAAAAAAATCAAATAATTGAACTGATTCTAATATTTTTCTTTTTAACTGTTGATTCACATGAACAGGTTTTTATATTCACACTTGAAACTTTCCAAGATTTTAATTAAATATTTTAACACTAACTTGATCAACCTTCCAAGTAATATAATTAAGTTGGTTTTCAGCAAAATAATTCAACTGTTTGTCTTAATTAATACAATTTATTCCTAAATTAACATGTGCACGCATTAGTTGCACTATTAATTTTTTATTTCCTTTTTTTTTTGAAAAAATAAAAATGAATGAACAAATAGATCAGCTTTGTGATGAGGTTCATTAATGATACAATAAGAGATTCTATTTTAACCTAGTTCAATATACATTGATTTGTGAAATGTTATGCACCAAATTAAATGTGATAATTGAAATTAAGTTTTCGTCATTACATGTCACTTCCACTTACTCTCACATGGCCTGAATTTAAAACTATCAATTATAATGGGTCCTATTTAATTGGTTGACAAATAGACTCTAATGGTTTAATATATATATACATACACACACATATATATTAAACGAAAGTTGTCTAGTAAAACCACAATTTTATCTGACATAATTGTAAAATGTTTCCTGCGTAAAACACTCATTTGGCACCATTTCCCAATTGTCAGGCACTATTTTTGTTACAAGTATTATTTGGTTAAATATTTTTGTTACAAGTATTTTTAGTATTTTTAGCTTATTAGGGTTATAGTTTAGGGTTTGTTTTCTTTTATTATAAATAGTCATCTTATAAACATCTTATATGTACATTATTGAATATGAAACCTTTTTAATTTTCACACAGTATCAGAGTTGAGCCCAACCTGAAGTGTGGCCACCGATAATGGGTGTTCATGATAGCCTTAATCTCACATCGCTTTGGTAGAAAAAGTGAGACCAGTTTATAAGTTAAGAGACATACTTCAACTGATATGAGGTATTTTGAGTGAAAGTTCAAGAGCAAAACTGTACATGGCTCAAAGCGGATAGTATCATGTCAAAGTGGAGTGGGTTGCTAGTGATTTCATTTGTGATTTCATGTGTGGTTAATTTGAGGTGGAACCCGATTTGAGTTATTGTCTATATATTTAGAGCTGTCTCTTACGTCCCAACCATTTGAGGTAAAAATCTGCTGCCGATGCCTCAAATGTTGCTAAAACGGCAGCTTAAAACAGGCCCCGACAGCTCGTCTCGACCCATGGGACGTCCCAGAAATTTTGTTAAGTGTGGAGGCCAAAATTATGGAGGTTCCTAGCCGTAAATCTCTGATAGCTATGCAAGTGGCCTTGCAAGTTGCTAGAAATGGCAGGCCGTCCAGTTGGCCGTGCAAGTTGACAGGTGGCCTGGACAATGACGGTTGGACTGTGATTGGCTGAAATGGCTGCTGGGCATGTGCAAGGCTGCTGGGCCGAAAAGCAGTTGGCAGGTGGCTGGCATGGTGGGCTGAAAAGTACAAGAAAGGTTGGCATGCAAGTGGCCGGAGCCTGGCCGAAATCTGATCCAATCTCGGCCCTTGAACGGAATTGATCTCGGCCCTTAATCTTGTACATTTTTACCTATAAATAGGGGATGCATCCTATTGTAAATTCATAAGTGAGTTCCAAGAAATCTTAGAGTGATACACAAGAGAGAGAGTAAGACCGGTTCTTGTAAACGACATTGTAACGTTATTGTTTACGTTCTTGTTGTGGCAATAAACGTCCTTAGCATTCTCCAAATTCGGTTGTCTTACTTTACTTCAATCTTCTGCTATATTTCCTAAGTGTTGCTGCCCTTTTTAACCTCATTGGTTAGAGAGACGAGTGGGACGACGGTGTAGACTGACTTAGCGTCGTTTCTGCACGAGGCAGAATGCTAAGGTCAAACGGGTGCCGGTTTTTGTTTGTGAAACTAAACCAGCCCGTGACATGTCTCTCTAATTTGGTCCAGTTGATATCTAAAATTGCATATTTGGTTATCTCTTCTTATTTCTCAATTTTGGTATTCAGTATATATAAATTTGGTTGTTGGGTTTGGATCTCTTTCCACAATTATGAAGACTGCGGCTTTGGATGATTGTTTGCTCCTATTGTGACAAAGAGTTATCAAATTGAGTTCATATATTGCATAACCCACCTCAACTCTACTTAGAGATGAAGTGTCAAAAATTGGTGTGTTTTAGTTTGTTTCTTGGCAAACTCTTGATTATGACTATCATGAGTTTGACATGGAGTGTTAAAAGTATTATTTTGTTAAATATGTTTGTTATGGATATTTTTAGTATTTTAGCTTCTTAGGGTTACAATTTAGGATTTGTCTTATTTTATTATAAAGAGTCGCGTTGTAACCATCTTATATGTACATTATTGAATGTGAAGCCCTTTTACTTTTCACACAGTTCACACGCTATCTCAAATCTCCAATATTTGAATTCTTAATTTTTCTCTGTCTATCAATCTGTAATCAATATCTATCTATTAGAGGATGTACATATATTCCAAATTTTTATATCAGAAACAGGGGCGGACCTAGAATTCTTTTTCTTATGGGGCTAGTAAAAATTTTATCGCAATATTTAAAAAAAATATTGAACTACGATATGTGTGGTAATGAACTCAAAAAGATATGTCTTATAAAATATTCAAACATCTATATATTTATAATACTAACTAAGTGGTGGGTTAATTTTTCCCGCCTAAAGCTGGTATCCTAAGGGAATTAGGAATATGATGCCAAGCTGATGTCTAATTTATTTTTCTGTTTTTATTTTCGTTCACCCTAATAATCTATATATTTATAATACTAATTAAGTGGTGGTTGATTTTTTCTAGCCTAAAAATGACACCCTAAGGGAATAAAAAATCTGATGTCATGATGATGTCAAGCTGACATCGCTAATGTCTCATTTATTTTTCTGTTTATATTTTCGTTTATTTTTTTCCTCTTTTTTTGTTCACTCTAAAAATGATAATCTATATATTTATAATACTAACTAAATGGTGGGTTATTTTTCCCCCCCTAAAACTGGCACCCTAAGGAAATTTGAAATCTCGTGTTATAATGATGTCAAGTTGACATTGCTAATGTCTCATTTATTTTTCTGTTTTTATTTGCGTTTATTTTTCTTTTTTCTCTTTTTTTGTTCATCTTAATAATAATAATTTATATATTTATAATACTAACTAAATGCCGGGTTATTTTTTCCTACGTAAAACTGGCACCCTAAGGGAATTGGGAATCTATTGTCATGATGATATCAAATTGATGTCACTAACGTCTTATTTATTTTTCTGTTTTTATTTTCATTTATTTTTCTTTTTTTCCTCTTTTTTTTGTTCACCTTAATAATAATAATCTATATTTATTATTATAATATAAATCAAAGGTCGTCTAGACCTCGATTTCCCGCCTATGACAACTGATGTCATTATGACGTTGGGCTAACTTATTTTTTTTCTAGTTTTTCTTTTTCTATGTGACTCCTTTAGGTAATTGAATTTTAAGGGAGATATACTTTCTTTTTCTTCTTTTGTCCTTCTATCTTTCATTATATGTTCGCTACAAAGTTGCTTTTTTAATTAACGTTTTTCACATGTATTATAGTTTGTTATGTTTGGATTTTGTTCTTTTGGGTTTTTTTCCTTTCTTTTATTTTTATACTCTATTTATTAGGATTTATTATTAAGGAGTTAAAGTTGATAATGAAAATATTTATACTTGATCTTATCCATATCTTTTGTGTTTTATGTGTTTTTATAGATAATGATTGAGTTATAATGATGATTTTTGTTCATTTACCTTTTATTCAAAGTGGTTTAGTTTTCTTCGTATTTTCATGTATTGCAGCAAGTTGTTTCTGAATATGTTCTTTTGGTAATTAGAATCTTGATACAAAATATTAACAGCTGGGCGTCCTCGGTGCATTTTCTTCTTGAAATACAAATCAGCATGTCATTTATTTTTAAGGTATTTTATCCATTTTTAATATATTAATTTAATAATTACGTGCAATACTCTTTGAAAATTATCAATGAAATGTAAGTATTATTCTCATGTCAAATTTTGAATTACTCTTTGTCTCTATTGATTATCACGATTAGTTAGAGTTCCATTCCTTAGTTTGAATTAATAATATGATAGAGTTGGTGATTTGTATTTTGACATTACCGTTTACTTTATGACATTGGTTAAGAGTTTTTATATAAAATTAATCCTCTGAAGGATTTATATTGATTTGCTACTGGAGTGATAGAACAAGTGTAATTTAGTCAATGAGTTGTTAATTTAATTTTCTCTTATTCTTTCTTCAGCCATTGAGTTCCAAGTATCGAATTATAGACAAACTATAATGCTATCTTTATTATATAAAATATGTGGTTTTGTGTTACAATGGGTGATTATATATATGACATAAATATATATGTTTTATAAGAGAATACACTTTTCTCAATGCTCACATTCACATATTTTCATCCCAAGAGGTTCTACATTTTCTAATGTGATTACAAGGAGTATATATACAATGTTTATATTCAATGGATACTTTATGCTTAAAGTTTTATATGAGTAGTATATCACTCTAGTTCCTCTGAACTAATAATAATTTGTATTCATAATATTGGTGTCATATGTTGGAGCCTTTGCAGCTTTTAATAATAATGATGGATTTGTCCCCTTTTTCCCAATATTTATTGTGTTGTCCTTACAAAAATTCTCTTTTTGTTTATTACTCATTGGATATAATTTAGTTTAATTACCATGTGTCTATTGATTCAGTTATATTATGATTGGATTTACAACATCTCATTATAGTGATATGATTTGTTTTGTATTTAAATAAGTTCACAATTACATTGTATTACATATATATATTTTTCATATAGTAACAATTCAATTAGCAGTTTGTACTTCAATTATATTGACCATTTTAAAATAATCGTCGTTAATTGTATATGGATATAATGTATTGTTGTATTCTACCTGTACAATATACGGGTGAGGATACTAGTATTTATAATACTAACTAAGTAGTGCGTTATTTTTTCTCTTCTAAAACTGGCACCCTAAGGGAATTGGAAATATGATGTCATAATGATATCAAGTTAATATTGCTAATGTGTCATTTATTTTTTTGTTTTTATTTTCTTTTATTTTTCTTTTTTTCCTCTTTTTTTTATTCACCCTAATAATAATAATCTATATATTTATAATACTAAGTAGTGGATTATTTTTTCTCGCCTAAAACTAGAACCCTAAGGGAATTAGAAATCTGATGTCATGACAATATCAAGTTAATGTCACTAATGTCTCACTTATTTTTCTGTTTTTATTTTCGTTCATTTTTCTTTTTTCTCTTTTTTTTGTTCACCCTAATAATAATCTATTTATATATAATGCTAACTAAGTGGTGGGTTATTTTTTCCCGCATAAAACAGGCACCCTAAGAGAATTAGAAATCTAATATCATGATGATATCAAGTTAATGTTACTAATGTCTCATTTATTTTTTTGTTTTTATTTTCGTTTATTTTTCTTTTTTTTCCTCTTTTCTTGTTCACCGTAATAATAATAATTTATATATTTATAATACTAACTAAGTGGTGAGATATTTTTCTGCCTAAAACTGGCACTCTAAGGGTATTGGCAATCTGATATCAAGTTGATGTCGCTAATGCCTTATTTACTTTTCTGTTTTTATTTTAATTTATTTTTCTTTTTTTCCTCTTTTTTTGTTCACCTTAATAATAATCTATATATTTATAACAGTAATAACGTGTTGAGTTATTTTTCCCACCTAAAACTAGCACCCTAAGAGAATTAGAAATTTGACGTCATGATGATATCAAGTTGATGTCACTAATGTCTAATTTGTTTTTCTGTTTTTATTTTCGTTTATTTTTCCTTTTTTCCTCTTTTTTTTTGTTCACCCTAATAATAATAATGAGATAATACTAATTAAGTGGCGTGTCATTTTTTTAATTTTTTATAGTAATTTTTAATAATCTATTTATTTGCTTACCTGAATCTTTTTTTTTTCAAAATTTCACTTATTACATCTTTTAATTTTGTACAGTAATTTTTAATCATCTCCCTGTTGTTGAGGAGGAAACTTTTGACCTTTGGAGATGCTTTAGATTTCATTTAACCAAGTAAGTGTATCAATCAAATTCTTAATTATTTCATTCCTTGCGTTTAACTGTGTAAATGCAGCAGTAAAACTCATAATTATCTATTTCTTTTTATATTTGAATAATTAAAGTAACCTTCAGACAGCCTAATTCGATAAGTGTACAAGCAGCTCTATGTATAGAATGCACACATATTGTCCAGCAATCGATCAATTAACATAAAATATTAATTTTAGAAGTAGTTGTATATACTTTTCTTTTCTTTTTTATTGTTTAATTAATTGTTTGCTTTAATTTATTTTAGAGATGTATATGTGCTTCTCGTGCAACGCACGGGTAGATTAGCTAGTAATAATTAGATAATACTAACTAAGTGGTGGGTTAATTTTTTAATTTTACATAGTAATTTTTAATAATCAATTTATCTGCTCACCTTGATCTTTTTTTTTTTTTGGCAAATTTTCAGAATTTTGTTTATTACATTTTTTAATTTTGTATAGTAATTTTTAATCATATCTCAGTTGTTGAGAAGGAACTTTTAGACTTTACATATACTTTAAATTTCAATTAACCAAGTAAGTGTATCAATCAAATTCTTAGTTATCTTTTTCCTTGCATTTAACTAGGTAATGGAAGCAATCAAATGCGTAATTATCTCTTTCCTTTTATATTTGAATAATTAAAACAACCTTTAGACCGCCTAATCGGGTAAGTATACACGCAACTCTATATATATGTGTATATATTGCACAATATATTTATCAAAAATCGATCAATTAACATAAAATATTAATTTTAGAAGTAGTTGCACATATTTTTCTTTTAATTAATTTTTAGTTCGAGTGATCTGGCGTATATTAATTTTATTTTTTTTGTTTAATTAATTGTTTTCTTTAGTTTGTTTTAAAGATGTATATGTCTTTCCCGTGCAACGCACGAGTAGCTTAGCTAGTTAAGAATTAAATCAATATAATAAAAGTGATTTAAATATATATAAAATGTAATTTGAATCCACTTTAAGATCATTTTAAAAATTAAACTTAGACACAGATTTAGAACTTTAAAAATCAAACATCATTACTTGCTTGTGAGTTTGTAAAATTTCCAAAACAAATTGACAACATAAATATTCACTTTGCGCCTCCTCTCTCAAAAAAAGGTAAAAAAAAAAAGAATTGAAAGCTGGAGTTTGCGCCTGCTAGGCTTAAGCCTAGCAATTCACCCCCTAGGTCCGCCCCTGCTCAGAAGATTGGAAGGAATTCTAATATATTAGAGGATGCACCTTCTTCATTTTTATTTTTCCTTTTAAGACTAACTATTCCCAATAAAAACTTGCATGCATATGTGACAAACATTTATACTATAAGCATCCTAATTTCTTGCATTAAATTCTTACCCCACCGTGAAAGGTTCATCTCTATCCTCACACTATCATCATCTAATCGGGGCTGAGCAAGGATGATATAGGAATTGCAACGGGTTGGGTACGGATCAAATACTCTCATCCTCATTCCTGCCTGCTAGAAAATTTCATCCCCGTCCCTATCCCATCTTCACTTATTCAGGGTATTTTATTTTTACCCTTTTTAATGCGCTAATGACATTTAATTTCCCTATAAACACTCGCTAAATACATATATTAACATAATTTTGTTAACCTAACAAAATACGCATGTCACAATTTAATCTAAAAATATTTAAAGTCTCGAAACTCAATAAGAAAAGAACTAGATTCAAATATATCATTTAAACTGTATTGAATCAAGAGAATATAGATGTCATTAACGTGTCTGATATGAACTGCTTTAGAATCAAAAGAACAAAAATAAGTTGGAACCTTTAAACAGGAGTTTACCCCCCCCCCCCGCGCGACAGAGAGAGAAGAAACGACCCACAAAGTAGGAATAGTGCCACAAGAAGTGGCTCTTTTAATTTTTTTATATTCATATTTTTATTTTTGAAATAAAGAGCGGTATTGAATTAGAAGTGGCTCTTTTAATTTTTTTATATATTTTTTTATTTTTGAAAGAATGAGAGGTATTGTTATTCAAGGAAATCGCCTTTCCAAATAAATATAACAGTGGTATTATTTTTACTCCTTAGCATATTAATAAAACAAAATAAGGATATCGTTCGAATGAAGTGACACAATTAATCTCCATCAGTTTAAAAGTGATATATATATATATAGACACACACTACAAGGAATAAGCTCAATAGCCGCGATTCGTGTCACTGCAAAAAGTGTATATGTCGCCGCAAATGTGTGAGAGCAACAACAAAGTCGCCTGCAAATGTCGCTGCTAAAAACTCGTGGCAGTAGATCCATAGCGGCGACATCCACTGCAATCTATAAGCCACCTAATAGAGGCGATGCAGTCGCGGCTGTATGATCGATGGGTTTTGGTCATTACAAAATTTTTTAACCCGACCTGCCACTATTAAGCAACACCCCGCCTGACCCGCTCCGCCCCACCCTAGCCCCATAGCCCGGTCATTTTTCAACTGGACTAGCTTGACTTTTAGTTATTACTTTGCTTTTATAATATATATTATATAGATTATTATAACTTTAGTGATGAATATCGTCCCTATAACAATGATTTTTTGTCCCTAAATACAAGAACAAAGGCAGGAAATTTTCCCGCCAATCATATAAACATGACATTTATGGGTTGTCGTTTTAGATCAAGAAATATAGAGGCGACTTTTACACGTCGCCACTATAGATACCAATATACAGCGGCGACATCACTTGTCGTCCCTGTTGATGTATTTTACAACGACGACATTATGATGTCACTGGTATAGTGTGACGACTACTACGGCAACTTAAAATCGCCACTATAGCCAACGCTACAGCAACGACATCTGATGTCATTGCAAAATATCGCCGTTATAACTCCTGTTTCTTGTAGTGATATATATATATATATTAATCTTCATGTACAGGTAATTATATGTTTTTACGGAAAAGGTGTAAAATTACAATTTTCCCATATTATGCAATAAAAGAAAGAGAGAATACATGGATAAAATTATAATTTTATTCCCTACCTGTAAACCTATTCGTGCGGTCATTTATACATGCAGCATCACTCTATATATATATATATGGGGCAATTACTTAGAAGTAGCATCATTATATATTTGTCTGATTTACATTAACAATACCTTCTTTTTCACTTTTTTATCTTGATTTCCCATCTAGGATACTCAATATCAACAAAGGACACTGCTAGAAATTTATTTGTCAAAAAATAGTAATAATAATTCAACTGATTCGCATGGCCATAAATTTTATTTTATTTTATTTTTTGGTTAATTAGTGGTAATTCACATTGGCATGGACTGACATTTGTATTCATACTTGAAGTCTTCCAAGATTTTAAAGAAAATATTTTAATACTAACTTGATCATGACCTTCAAAGTTAATAAGTCAGCTTGCAACAAAAAAGTTCAAAGTCTTTTCTTAGTTTATAACATACAATTTATTAATAGTAAAAAGTTGAGGGCGAGTTGCAGCATTTAATTATTTATTTTTTTAATTTGTTTGATTTTTTTAATTGTTACTAAAGAAAAATTTATGAGCATATAAAATAGCTTTGATCAGGTTCACTGATGATAGAGTACAAGGTTCTAATCTAACTTAGTTCAACATTGTTTTGTGAAAGATTCTGCACCTAATAAATACCACGAGATTTTACAAAGATGAGACACGTGCAAAAAAGAAAAATTTTCAAATTAAATTTCACATAACCTTTTTTGTCGTTATGTCACTTCTATGTACTCTCACACGATACGAATTTAAAATTTGGCTTAAATTACAATAGGATTAGTTTAATCACAGGTAAATTTGGGGGGATATTTAATCTCAATTCCTCGAGCAAGGTTGAGGTGAGATTTTGTCGTAGAGCAAATTTGATCATCTCTCTAAGATCGAATAAACACTTGGTTAATTAGGATTACTCATACCATGTATTCTATAGTAATGATCTATCGCTAAATATATGGCGGAATTATCCAGCCATACATACATATGATGAGAGTTTATTGGGACAACTGTGTGGGCTCCACGCCCAGCGAATTTTTTTCTTGTAATTGTACTTGCTAATTTTATTTATTTATTTATTTATTATTATAGGGATGATAAATTGATAATTATAATAATAATACTAATAATAGTTATTATTATTAACTGTGATCATTTTAAGCTATTTCGGTTTAACTTACGAAACTTTGTGTTGCTAAGTGAGTTTGGAACCAACAACTTTTTTTGTAATTAAAAACGCATTAATTCTGATTTCTTTTGCGTATGACATGCAAATGCGATTGCATGCATGTACTAATTATTGCTCTGATAAATGAGTACACTCGCTAGTTTTGGAGGGAAGAAAATTAATAATGCGTCGTGATTCAAATTTGCTGCTAACGGCGATTACATCCTTGAGCCAATAGATCCGCAAGAAGCTCGGTGAATGCAACCGCAAGGGAATCCAAGATGATCTTTGGCCTGGAAATACCAATCTCCAGACCTCCGGCAAACTGCTTGCAACTTGAAATATATATGGCTCCCTCGTCGTCGTCGATGAAAAGAGCTTCAACCTTGCTGGGCCTTCCCCATCCGTAATTTACACTGTAGAAATCAAATCTTGGGGATCCCGCCACTGGAAATTGTGGCTTTCCGATCAAGTTTTTTACCCGGGAAGGCCACTTCTCGGCGTCGTGCACGATTCCCTTATCAGTATACACCGTTTCTTTAACTGCATGCCCAATTATTTCTGCTGCAATCAGGAACCCATCATTTCCCTTCAATCTCCCATAATTCGACTCAAATTTGCCAAGCGCTAGGCAATTGCCAAAGTACGTATTTGGCAGTGGAGGATTCAGTCGCGTTTTGCAATCCGCCTCAAAAACGAAATACTTCACATCATCATCGTCATGATCAACTGCAGATTTGGCAGAACAAACCCACATAAGTGCGCTGGCAACCGTGAAAGATGATACGTGGGTCACTGAAGGCAGCTTGGCTGAAACTAGTTTTTTCAGCTTCTGGAGTTCATCTTCCTTCAGGATAAATGTTGCCCGGAACTTACCTGTTGGAGGCTTTACGGGAGGACGCTCCAGAGGGAAACCAGTCTTCACTATGAAGTCCCAAAATAATTGATCCAGTCCATTCAGATGATGTTGTTGAAAAATCCTCCTGTCAAATGATGGTAGCAGCTGACGAAGATATTGATCAGTACTATGAGTTGAATCTGATCCAGTATTATTATTATCGATCAATTTCTTGTTGCTTGAAGCCCATGCCTTGATGAAAGATAAAACTGCGTTAGCACCCCCAATAGCGTGATGGTTGATGAATCCAAAACACAAGCTACGTTCGGGAAACAGAGTTAGTTGCAGAGCGAAAACTGGGACTGCAATGCAGTCGGGAGAATGGGTTGCGGAAGGCAATTGGAGGGCATAGCAATAGTATTCAGTAGAATCCCGAGGATGGTTTCCAGTGAGATGACTGAAATCAGCACTGGATTCTGCAATAGTTAAAGAAACAGAGTCCCCAGCTTTGTACAGAGAAATGGGCCGCTCACCATAGATCAAAGGGTGGATTATTTTGCCAGCCAGTGGGAGAAAGTGCTTCAGTGTGAGGGAGAGAGATTGTCTGAGATTTGGAACAATGGAGTCCAAGAAATGGGACTTGGAGATATTGGGGAAATCGAAAATGAGAACTCTTTGAGTTTGAGGGAAAAACCAACATATCATATTGAAAAATACAAGAGGAAGCGAAAACTCAGTCGGGGAATCAGGCAAAGGTGGAACTTGACAATGCTCAACAACACTAATAGTGGCCATGGCCAGGCTAGATGATAAGCTATGTCCAGAAATCAAATTTAAATTAGGCGATAGTATATTGAGACGAAAACCACCTCCCGTCAGGATTTATAGGGCGTGATTTTTTTCACCGCTTTTAGAGCATGATTAATGTGACGGAAAAAACCCAAATTTATTTACTGCCTTTACATCATGATTAATTTACGCCCCCCTTGTTTACATCCATGCAAATAATGTAAAGGGCAGTAAATCTATTTTTCGGTTTTTTCCCCCTTAATTGAAATAATGTATAGGTTGAATGAAATGGATTTTAGCACTTTTTTTTTTTTTTTTTTGCTGGTGGTTGGGGAGGTAAAGGAAGGGCCAAATTTAGCCGTCATTTTCGGTTTTTTCACCTTTGCAATTGGTCTTGCCCCTTTAATTTTTTCTCCTTTTCAAATGGGTTTTTCCCATTCAACACTTCAGGTTTTTTTTCACTTTAGGGTTTTTTGCCCCCAAATTAATCTCGCTCTTAGAGCAATATTAAGATTAATGTTTGTGGAAAAATGCTAAGGAGGCAAAAAGTTAAGAAGAAAAACCTAAGGGAAAAAATCTATTTTCAAGTAACGCGTAAGGGAAAGTTTGGGGGGATTAATATTTAAATTAGAGGGAATAATATTTAAATTAGAAGCGTGTCAAAATTTGATTGATTTGCACATAAATTTGTGAGTGCAAAATAGTGGGTAGAAATTGGTAAATGAGGGGTTAAATTTAACTCCATAATTTAGCCCCTTAGAGTACGGTCCGATTATAAAGAGCTAACTTCTCCCTTATAGAATGGAAAAGTGCTACATGGTCTCATCTTATTGGGAGATTCGGAGGAGGACCCCTTGATCCCCCATAGCAGGGGGCCATGTGGTACTTTTCCACTCTATAAGAGAGAAGTTAGCTCTCCTTAAAAATTTTACCTTAGAGCATGATTAGTGTTGGGGTAAAAACTCAAATTTGGTAAAAAAAAAAAAAGCCTTCATTCCTTAAAATAATATATAATAAATTTAAAAAAATTAATATTATGTAAAAAAATTGAATATAAATTGTATGGTAAAAAAATAATGACAAAATAATGTGTTAAAAAATTTTAAAAAATAAACAAAATCTTTTAATATGTTTTCCCCTACACATTATTTGGAAATAAGTTTTTTTCTCATAATTTTTTCCCTTTGGCTTTTTTCCCCAAACATTAATCTTACTTTTACTTACCCAATTCCCCCTAAATATAAAACAATCCCCCCTCTTCCCCCAACTTTATTTAGATTTGTGGGATGAAAAAACCCAAATTTAGGTTTTCCACTCTACATTAAACATGCTCTTAGTGGGGGGGGGGGGTATTTTTAAACTCCATTAAACATGCCCCCTCAAGAATTTGTAAATTCTCTTAAGGGAATGGTGTCCCCCAGGGTTCGATCCCTCAACTTTGACCTCAAGAGTCTTATGGTTTTTGAAGAGATCCCTGGTCGCATTTCGTGTACGAAAGATACACGTCAACATGTATTATAGCAGCACAAATACATATAAATATTAATACATACTACAATAAAATGTAAAAAATACCCCATATAAGATAATCGAACCTAAAACTTCTAAACCTCAGTACCTCATCTTAGTTCCCTGACCAAATACGCTAGGTTAAATTAAGTAAGTTGGTTTGGTCAAAATAATTGAACTCTTTTTCTTTCTACAATTTATAATTACAAGGAAAAAAAAAAAAGGAATGAACAAAATAGACTTGTTCAAGCTGTTACTGATTTTTGAAAAATTATGCACCTATTGCAACGAAGACGAGATCTAGAATTTTGTTGTTGGAGAATTCAGGTAATTGGTGCATTTAGTCTCTAAACTTTGTCATTTTTGCATATTGGTCCCAAGGCGAAAATTGTAGTTCTGAAGTCCAGAATCCTTAAAACTTCTAAATTTGATACTACTAGTACTTTTAGTTGAAAAATGTCCAAAACAACTAAAATTTTTACACAGGATCAATATGTAAAAAGAGAAAAAAAGGTTTAGGGACTAAACACACCAAATTCTCTTTTTACATTCATATTCATGGATAGGTAGGAATATTTTGGTATTGAATCAATCCGGTTATGACACATATGGCACTTCCCATTCCACGTGTACATGAAGTGAATTTTCAAATGCATAGCGTATATGTATGTATCCACATGAAATGTGTGGTGTTTGAAAATTTTAATGTTCCTATGTTGAAGAAAGAAACAAAAATGCAAATGATTGTTGGGATCATAGCCACTCTGAGTATCTCGGTATTAATTATCCGTTAAGTCCATATTAATTAACCTAATCTAATTATCTAGCGATTTCGAGTCTCAAAATTAATAATAAGGTATCTCAAGATATGTGTATGTATGTGTGTGTATATATATATTAACTTATTGCGATTTCGAGTCTCCAATCACATGGAATTTATTAATAACAAGGTATCTTCTGGGGCATAGTTAGGGGTTCATGGAGGGTCAGCCCCCACCATTGGAATTTTTTTTAGCTTGAAAAAAAAAATTATATATAAAGGATTATTTTGCCATGTGTTTCATCCTTCCCATTTACCCCTCCAATAATGCCATTTGGCCACTCTATATATATATATATATATATATATGCAAGTTGTACAACTATAATACTAAGATTTCCCACGATTTGCTGCAATTTTATTGGTCTTATTAGTACAAATTGCAATATTTATTTCATCTTGGCATTGACAGCTGAACTCCTTAAATTTTTTTACTTATACATATTATGATAATGATGATGGTGACGGTCATGATCGTCCTGATCACTTGCACGACATTGACAAGAGATACAAGACCACCTTTAGCTCTTTAATGAAGGCAAACTACTTACCTAATGGTCTTCAAAGAACACGAATCCCTTTCTCCTCCCAGCCTGGTGCATTGGACAGCTCCTCATATAGGTCGGGTGGCAGGAGGCTAAGAGGAGAAAAGTTTTGCGACATTTTATTATTGAAAGCAAATGTAAGAAAAAAATTTCAATTAATCACTAAACTAATTATGTGACGTGCTACAAGCCATTATTATGATTTGAAAAGGGATGGTGATACATCACTGTCAAGTTCTATTCTAGACACTGGTCTTGAAATCTCTTACGATGTAAGGTACGGCCTTTATATTTATTATAAGTATTAATTAAGACACCATCTGTGTGTTATATGTGTGTGACTTTAAATGATAAATTTGTTTAAATTAGCCATATACACGTTCAAAACAGGTGATTTAATTTCACAGGGTACCAAATACGCAGTATCGTTTAGTATTATTAAATTAGGTATATATGTTACATAAAATAAATGATAAATAAAAATAAAAATAAAAATTATTATTTAGCGGGATAGCTTCTGAAATAGTAAATTGGGAGAGCAGAGCTTCACTCTAGCAAATCCCTATGTACAGTATATGTGTACCATTCTAACACTATAATGTGGTTCCTTAAACATGAACGTGGTTGTGCATGCCTAACCCACCACAATAAATGATTCTTACATTACAGTGGTATATATAAAATCCTGAAGTGTTAAAATATATAGAATTGGTTCAGCAAATATGAATTGCAAATCAAATTCTGTTTTTCAGCTAATTAAAAGAGCTTATTCAGATGGTGATAAGAGATTTGTATTTGGCAGGATCTTCTCGTGGGAGGTAGTGATTCAACATGGGTTGCTCTGCAATGGGCATTGGCAGAACTCCTTAACCATCCAAATGCCCTAAAGAAACTTCAGGACGAGATAGACGAGACTGTTCGATTAAACAGGATAGTCGAAGAATCAATCTTCCCTACTTGAACGCCGTTATCAAAGAAACTCTTCGGCTACATCCAGTGTTGCCCTTGATCTTCCAGAGATGTAGGGAGGATTGTGAGATCAATGGTTATCCCATAGCTAAAAATTCAACTCTAGTAGTAAACCTGTATGCTATCAATCGTGATCCAAACGCTTGGGAAAATGCTAATGCATTCATGCCAGAGAGGTTCTCGACCAATACTCGTAGTATAAATACTATCAGAGGGCAAAGTTTCAGCTACTGGCCGTTTGAAGGTGGACGGAGAAGTTGCCCTGGAATTGATCTAGCTACATCAGTGTTGCACATTGCACTTGCAGCACTTGTCCAATGCTTTGATTGGAAAATCAAAGGAGCTGAAAAGATTAATATGGAAGAAGCACCTACATTTGTGGTATCACTGGCTCATCCTCTGGTTTGCTATCCTATTTTACGCATTAATCCCGCTCTCGTCCCTAAATAATTGATGGCGTCGTTTTTACACCACTGTCGTACTTTTTACGATGATTAATAAGTGTGCTACTGCGTTTGTACAAGGACTCCTGTTATATATGATCAACACTAGCATGGAATAATTATATCGCACGTTTGTACCAAGTACCGACCAAATTTCGGCAAATCCTGGGAAATATTACTTTTAAATAGTTGTGCCAAATTGCGTCCGTCTGTACGTGAGATTAATTAATTGCAAGTAAGGTACTCTACAATGAGTTGTTTGGCAAACAAAATTTGTTGTATGCTTTTCTTGGGTTATATTATTTCTTCCTGGAAAATAGGAACAATCATATTTATTTTGGTAAATTATAGCATAGTCCCCAACCTTTGCTTCAGTTAGTGCTTTCTTCACCAACCTTTATTTCTAGACTATGAGAACCCCAGACTTTTGGAGAATTATACTGTTGATCCAAATGAATGAATGAATTTCATTATTATTAAACCACTAGTCTGTTTGTCAACCAATTAAATAGGATCCTATTATAATTGATCACGCCATGTGAGAGTAAATATATAGAAGGGACGTGTGTGTAATGATAAAAACTTAATTTCAATTATCTCATTTAGTTGCTTGCGTAATTTTTCACAAATCAATATATATTGAACTAAGTTAAAATAGAAAATTTTGCTAAGAAGATAGATAATGCTCATATTAAGGAGATAGATGACTACGTGGCGGAAATCTAATAAAAACGGCGCCCTATTGGTAGGGCCGCTTTTGTTAGATTTCCATCACGTAAGTCATAAGGCTCTTTAATAGAAAATAAGGCTCTGTAGGTAAGGCTTTGTAGTCGGATTGTTAAAATAGAACCTCTTGTTTTATCATTAGTGAACCTAATCAAAGCTGATCTAATTGTTCATTCACTTTTCTTTTAAAAAAAAGGAAACAAAAAATTAATAGTGCAATGCGTGCATAAGTTAATTTCTACTAGTAATAAATTGTATTAATTAAGACAAAGAGTTGAATTATTTTGTTGAAAACCAACTTAATTATATTACTTGGAAGGTTGATCAAGTTAGTATTAAATTATTTC
>CAVNYN010218163.1:0-34728 GCA_963692815.1 Nyctanthes arbor-tristis | reverse complement strand
ATTTAGTCACATCATGTCCACTAAATTGACGCAGCATCTGCAATGCAATTGTGGGTTATGTGCGATTTTTTTTTTTTTTTTTTTTGAGGTGGGTGGGGGTGGTGTGGGCGGTGTTTATTATCTTATGCATGTGGAAATAAAGAGAAAAACAAGGAAAATGAAAAGAGAGGGAAAAGTTTGGGCCCCGGGGGGATAGATATAGTTTCAAGAAAGTGATGGAGAAAAAAAAAAAGGTGTGAAGTGGGATTTGAAGAAAAGTACAAAAAAGAGAGTTTATGAGATCATATCTCAGACAGAGCCAGTAGCCTTACATTAGAGATGTTCTAACAAAAATGCCGGCATGACATTCTAATTGGAAAACTAATCAGCAAATAACTAGATTGCTATGGCATCTCTTGTCAGATTCTCAAACTAACCAAACTTTAACAAAGTTCAACTTCAAACACCAAGTTCAGACAATTAACTTGTCACCAATCTACTAAGAGCTTGTTCCAGGGAGCTTTATGAAGAATTTGATTTTTGAAAGTTGATTTTTTTGGGAGAATGTGAAGAAAGATTATTGGGAAGTGTGGAAATTTGTTTTCTTATTAAGAATGTGATGTTAGTATTGAATTGATAAATTTTGATTCATGGATAAAGCTCCCTAGAACAAACTCTAAAAGTTAAGTAATCACCGGTAGAGGGAACCCAGATGAGAGAAAGGATAGAGTAATACCATAGTTTGTATAATGCGGAGGAGGGTTTGGTGAATACCTGCATATCTGATGTCCAGACTGTGAGGTTATCGCGCAGAAGTTGCATAATCAAAGTGCTGTCTTTGTATGACTCCTCGCCTAGGGTATCTAACTCAGCAATTGCTTCATCAAAGGCCTTGCCACACGAGAAAATAAATATCACAAAAACTGGACATGATAAACCCATAACGAAAAGAAACGCAAATATGTCTTCAATGAAAAATTTAACACTGAAAGCGAAAACATATCTCAACTTCTATATGCTAAAGCTTCCCCGAAACTCGGAATGTACAAAAAATTAAAAATAATCTCCGTACCTGCTTGGCAAGATTACAAGCACGGTCGGGAGAGTTCAAAATCTCATAGTAGAATACTGAAAAGTTAAGAGCCAATCCAAGTCGGATTGGGTGCGTCGGAGCAAGTTCTGCACTAGCAATGTCCTGTAAAATACAGCGAAGGGGCCAAAATAAATGAATAGAAAGGAATGTGATACAGAAGTACGTAACAAGTTTTTTTTTTCATGTGATCAGTGTCTTGGAAGGTTTAATCAGGTAGCGCAGAACAAGGCAACCCAAAAAAGACAAACTAATAATATAATTTAGAGAAAATAAAAAGGCAAACGGCAGGAAAAGAAACTATATAAACTCATAAAGAAAGTTAACGTCAATCACAGTTGTCAAGATCGCGATCCGAATCGTGGGATCGTAACCTAAATTGCAAATCAATCCAGATCGTGCATATGATCACCCCTTGATAGGATCACATAGAATCCTACCGATCCTTTTTTTTTCCTCAAATTTATTCATTTTGTGCCTAAAACTTAAAACAATGGAATAAGCAGTTAGCTTTCTATTTTAAGTAATCCGAAAGAAAAATTATCAACGAGAACTAAAGACGTTGCCCCGAACTAAAGATGAAGGATTAAGACAAACCAGAAAAATGATTAGATGGAACATAAGATTGTCTATGATGTTTTGGCAAAGTTTAAAACTAAAAAGAATGAAAATTTATTTATGTAATCATAATTATATAATAATGATTAGATAGAACATAAGATCAGCAATTGTGTAGAATTTCATTTTATCATTCACATCTTCTATTCACGTTTAAAAGTCACATTTAAAAAATATATAATAGTGTTTGGGGTTACTATCTGGGGGGAAAATATCATAATTCTGGATTGCTTGTTAATTGAGTGAAAAGATGTAAGTTACTCTTTTATTTTTCTTTAAGTGAATTATTAATTCATATACTCCCTCCGTCCTATGAAATTTTCCATTTCTGGTTGTCCCAAATTATGGCCAATTACTTTATTGAGAGTTACGTTTTCATATTTCTAATATACCTTTATTGAATGTGCATGGTTGTACTTATCCAAAATAAATGCTTGATATAAATAAGGGTATTTAAATATGAAGCATGAAAATTCTATTTTTCCAATAACATTAAAATCCTTTTTTAGACTGTGAAAATAAAAATGAGACTATTTGTGGGGACAAAGGGAGTACGTTAATTTGTTGTTCAAATTTTTATTTTACGTTTTAATTTAAAAGATAAATTTTAATTAGTTACTTATAAGATCTTACGATCTTCAATCTAATCCGTAAGACTCGTCTACCGATCAGATCCAAAAATACTAACGAAAACCTTGACGTTAATTAATAGTGTTAGGGAAACATAAAACATAAACAGGCAACACTTTAGTTGCCTCGAAGCTTAGACTTGAGGGGTAAACCTTAGAAACAACAATTAAGAAGAAGGACTTGAGACGCAAGTATCAAATAATTTATTTAAACAATGCACATTATCACATGACAAAATGCTTTACAATGATTCGTTTGCTCCTTCTGCTAACAACTAAAAGACATAATACTCCATAAATGAACAAGTCTAAGATCTAAAATATAATCCAAGGTAGCTGCTTATAAGCAGAAAAATTGTAGAGAAAACATAAAAAATTTGGTTACTGTATTTCAAGTAAACACATCCTAAGCAAAAAATTGAATAAATTCAACAAAAGAGATACTGGGAGTTCTCGAAAGACTTTGAAGTTGTTTTTGGACATGAAAGCTTACATTGATAACTACAAACAAATTACCCAAAACACCAAAGGTCCAATTGCACTCCAGATCCTAAGGCCATGCAAGTTTATAACTCGTTCTAAGTAAATTGAAATGGATAACAATCTCATGGAAATTGCCAGATCATGGCATAATTGATTGAATTAAACAATGTCATGCCATATTAGCTTAAAACTGGTATCTTCTGCGCCATTAATTCATCATTTCACATGCCAAAGTCAAACAAGACGCTCTAAGCCTATAACATCAACTAACATATTTCCAGCTGACAGAAGATTTTATGGGCGATTAAGCCACATTATAAGATAAACTAAAAATCGCATCAGAAAAGATGGATGGAAACAACAGGATTTGAAATGCCAATGGAATTGAACCCAATGAGAAAATATCAAATATAAAGACAACAAAAATCTACAATGTAAGAAAAAATCTTATCAAATAAAGAACAAACCTGAGCAGATTTATAGGCGGAAAGGGTATTCTCAGCAGCATCTTTTCTTTCAGCACCAGTCAAAAATTCAGCCAAATACCTGTGATAATCCCCTTTCATTTTCTGATAGAAAACCTTGGAATCGGCAACAGAAGCGGAAGGAATCTAGCCTGGAATCAAGCAACTTTAGGATTCCTCCACAAATGTTGGAAAGTTCCGATTCAATCTTAGATCTGTACTCCTTAATAGTGTTGACATGGTCTTCATTCCCTCTGGATTCCTCCTTCTGTTCAATCGAAGATATAATGCGCCAGGAAGCCCTCCGCAGCCCCGATAACATTCTTATAAGCCACCGAAAGCAGATTCCTCTCCTCAATGGTGAGTTCCTCGAACTCTCCTAACGAGGCCGACACTTTCTCCATGAATTCAACCATTTCCTCGTAGCGCTCGGCTTGCTCGGCCAATTTGGCCATGTAAACGTTCTCCTCCCGCGCCGAAACTGCTGCTGCCATGATCACAACCGGAAGAAACGAAAAATGGGAGTACAGTCGAGAGATCTGTGAATTCTTTGGTGAGTCAGAATGGAAATGGTTGAGGTAAGTATCGAAAGGTATTGAAATGAGAGGAGGAGAGGGAATTTAGGGTATTTTTGTTAGGAAAGGGTAGTAAATAAGAACCGTTGGATGCAGAAAAAAGGCAGCCTTTTGGGTTTTTGAGATGTGCTGAGCTAGTGCATTACCTTACATTTCCTTGCTCATGCTACCCAACCCAACTAAATCATGTGTCACTGTGGCGCCAGATTTAAGTGTGCCGCAAGACAACACTATTACTCATATCAATTATTTGTATTTTATCAAATCACCGTTTAATATTTTTACAAAACTAAATATGAAAATGATATAAAACTATATATTTGACATCATATAGTGATATATAGACATATAACGTGTATCAATACACGCCACACAGTTGTGGTTTCTCATGCGGTGCACGTTACATGGTCATATGACACTATATAATGCCTTAATATATAGTGTTAAATCAGAACTCGAACTAGATATACTTGAATTATACAATGGTTCAATACGCACGGGTGTGTAACTAGTTGGTAGCAAGCTATACTTTAAAAAGCTCACATAAGCCTTTTGCTTAGACGACGTTTATACTTGAAACTTAGACTCTACGCTTCTCCACACTTGGTGCGTTATCACGTATTTCTTACGCTTTTATCACATACTGGTATGTTCAAACGCGCCTATATTTAAGACTTGACATCGACGCTTTTAACACAATGATAGCAACAAGCAAACACATGGTTTGACCCTTTTCTATAGTAACCAAAGGGCTCTTATATAGAGCCCAGGCCGCCTATGTGGCACACTAACTTGACAATAAGGGATCCCACTTCCATCCTATAAAATTATCTCAATTTTGAACTGAGCCCACCAAGAAAACTCAAAACCCATATTTTATCACAATCCACCCCCATGCTAGCGAAACACAAACCCATCCCCCCACATCTCTCCCATTCGGACTCGGACCATTAGCCCCAGCACCACCACCTGTCTGTCACTAGCAGGTGGAGTTAGCATATTTTCATGCCCCGCATATGACACGGTCGAGATGGCAGCACACGGGCGAGGCCGAGACACATAAGAGGCACACGAAACGGCATCAGAGACATCACGCGGGCGTGGCCGAAGGCAGAATGGGTGAGACATAGGCGCACGACAGGGGACGTGTGCGCCCGGTAGAAGGGAACGGTCGTGAGAACGGTGTGCCAACCAACCCATTCTACGTCCTAGAAATTTGGCTAAGTGTTGGGGCTGAATTCTAGAGGTTTCCAGCCATGGAAATTAGTGGTAAAAAACGACGACTGGAAAAGATGGACGGCCAGCTGGCCGTGCAAGTGGACGAAAGGGATGGCCGTGTAGCTAGCCGTGGAAGTTGCTAGAAAGGCCCAGAACAGCGGCTGCCGAGTTGCTGGAAAGGCCTAAAACAACGGTTGTCAAGTTGCTGGAAAGGCCCAAAACGACAGTTGGCAAGTTGCTGAGAACGACGGCTGCGCAAGTGGATGCACAGTTGGGCCAAAATGCTACTGGAAAGAGGCATGGTGGGCCGAAAAGGAGGCCGACAAGTGGCATGCATAGCCAAAATCTGGTGCAATCTCGGCCCTTGGATTGAATTGATACTAGCCGTTGATTCTGTATGATTTTGCCTATAAATAGGGGGTGAACCCCATTGTAAATACCCAAGTGAGAAGCGAGAGTTGTAGTACAAGTGAGAGTTAGAGTGATGCAAGAGTGAAACACTTGTGTGAGGTTTTGAGTTTCGTTCTTGTAAACGCTTTTATTGTAGTAATAAAACGTTCTAGCATTCTAAAAGCTCGTTTGTACTTTCTCACTTTCGTTCTCAACCATTTTTGCTACATGTTTGTGGCCTTTGACCTTGAAAGTTAGAGAAACGTGTGGGATGTCGTGAGGGATGATAGGTGCAGGCTGACTTAGCATCGTTTCTGCGTGTGGCAGAACGCTAAGGCCACACGGTGCCGGTTGACGTATTAGAGCATAAACCAACTCATGACATGATGTTGGATTTCGTTGAAACCCAACCCCTAACTTGGTCTCAAGCCCAGCCCCCGCCTCTCTCCCTCTTCTTTGAACAACCACCAGCAATACCCACTACCCTTCGTCTCAATGGAGTAATCAGACATTGGCGTTACCCCCAAACCCACTCCCTAGTTCTTTCCTCTCTTTCAGCCCCCGTTCTGGCGTCATTACCCACACCACCTCTCTTTCTCTTCGTTCGAACAAGTAGCCACAACACCACTACTCTGTTCAACCGTGAGAAAGGGGAACAAGCAATGACATCAGGGTGTGAATGCTCGTAGTTGTGTCTCCATTCACATCTAAATGAGGTTAATAAATGCGATTATTGATTATTTAGGGCAAGAAATTTGGTTTTTATGCTATGACTTGTAGGAGAATAATGCACATTCTACCCTACTTATGAAACTATATAGTGCTAATTTAGGGATATTGTTCGTCTAATCTAAGGTAGAAATTCATAGAAGAAAGACCCAATATTTTTCAATTATGGAGGCATAAGAGAATTCCTAGCTAGGTAGGTAATAATTGGATTTCTGATATTGGAATCTATTGGGAAGATCAGATAGTTTTTTCTATATATAATATTTTTTTATTAGCTATTGCTTACTAGAGATCAGTCATTGGTATAATAAAGATTGAAAGTTTTCTTGCAGTAATTGATTGTTTCTTGTTTTATTTACTAGTTTATGTTGAAGATCACATTTTAGTTTAATATAGATTCTGAATTCTTAGTTGTATATATTTGTAAAAGAGAAAACCTATGCACTGCAATAGTTTGAGGGATGCCTTGCCTAGTGAAGCTTGATTCTTGCATGATTTGTTTAATATGGGTTTATAATAGAAATTGTTTTTTTCTTGTTATTTCTCTTGCATATCTATGAATAGATACAAATATCATCGTTGGTGTGTTTGACAAACAAATTGATCTGAGTGTCATTTCATTCCTAATAGTATGATTTGTTTTTGTGGTTACTATTCATTCCACTTTGTTTTTGTGGGTACTATTCATTCCACTTGGTTAATCAATTCCAGTTTTTTGGAGGAAGCAAGCAAGAATGCATGCTAGGGGAATTTGAAGACTGAATCTAGTAAAGAAGTGGGAACTAAGGGACTATCAACTGGGAAGAAAAAGAATAGAAAATGAGAAAATCATGGAAAAGTTCTTGTTTTCCTAATTGAAAACTGATAAAAACAACTCTACCATGCATCCTACCAAAAATGGCATCTTCACATCTCAACATGTTTAGTAGTTGGTAATCGTGGTAGCATTATCAATTAAAGTGCACTGAAGATTCTTGTGAATCATGTCTATCCATATTCCAAATCACACCATGTGCTCAAACTACATTATACTTGGTTAATTATAGAGGACTGAAAACAATAAATAAAGCTTTAAATTGCAATGGTTGAAATAAGGCTGGTGCTAGTTGAATATCCAATCCAATAATATACAACAAGAAGGATTGATTCAAGCAAAGGATGGTTTTTCCTAATCCCATATGCCAAACAACAATATCCTTCACAGAATCTTCACCGAACTTTTATATGCAGAATTTCAAAGAAACAAACATAAATACCTCGTTGTAAATGTGGGTTCTTCAATTGGGCCATGAACCTTTGTGAACTGGCTGCTTCTGGTACTTGCGGGTGAAATAGGCTTCGGATGGGTCTTTTGTCTTCAGCCAGCCATTAATTCCGACGCGAAGAGAGAGTAGATTAGAAAGTGTTGGGAAATTTGACCCGAATATGATTTCAGATAACTCAAGATATTTGCTTTCGTATGAGAAGTGTCATGTAAAAAGGAGAAAAATAAATAACAATACAAGATTTATGTGGAAAACTCTAAAACCAGAGAAAAATCACAAGGCGGTAAAGATATTCCACTATATAAAAAATTATTACAATCATATAGAATCTTACATCCAAAACCCCCAACACAACCCCCAAGAACACACTAAGCTTTACCACACTCAAAACTATCCTCCTCTTCGATAAACCTCAAAAAGAAGTTTTGAATGCCATGCTTAGAATTTTACTCTCCTTTGACAATTGTTTTCACTTGGGATGAATATTCAAATTGTGAAAGCCTTGCTATATTTATAGGCAACATACTCACCTTCTCAAGCTCCGCAAGTTGTTCAAATGTAGTTGTTTCCTTCCCGCAATTTGCAAGCTTCAACCAAGCTCTTGATATTTCCAACTAAGTTACAACCAAGCATTAGATGATAAACTTAATTACCTTTGACCTCCCATGACTTTACCGCCAATGGAAATGCTAGAATTCTTCCAAGTCCAACTAGTCAAAATTATCCAAAAGATCTTAGTTGTATTCTTTCAATTTATTACCATATATCCAATGGTGCCAAATTGTACTTTTCCCAAAAATTCTTCATGCCCTACTACAGAAAAGCACAATAGGCATTGGTTGTACTGATGAATGTGCATCGGTTTTGACAGCGACGTCTATGTAAGTGACGTGCATTGTAAATGTATACGCATCAGTTATTGAACGACGCCTAAACGTCACAATAGGCGTCGGTTGTTGAACAACAACTGACGCCTAAAGTCAATTATTAAAAAAAAATGTAACGGTAATGTACAATAAGCATCGGTTGTAGAATGCACAATCGACGCCTTTTGTAAATATTTTTTATTTCCTTTTTTATTGATATGACTATAGGCATCGGTTTTGGTTGAACAGCTAACACCAATTTATTTATTTATTTATTTTTTTGGAATTATACCAAAATGGCTATTGCCGGAGATTCTATGAACGTAAAACAACAAATGAACAAACCACAGCCAAGAAGAAATAGCACCAACTCTAACAATCTACATACACTTTAACGCATTTAATAACTACTCTAAAATTTGGCAATAACGTAATCTAGCATTATAAACTAACGTAAATAAACTATTGAATATAAATCAAAGTATTTTAAAAATCAATAACTATCATATTAGTATATACTTCTCCAATCATCACTATCTTAATATAAATATAACTACAATCAATAGTTAGTTCAAACGTTAGCAACAATCGGATCCCAGTTGAAATAATGTCATTAATTATATAGCATTATATCTTTAATTATATAACAATTGAAATAATGTGCAATAACTATTAAAATGTACATATTTGCATGAAAATCTGTAATCTATAAGTAAACCATATTACACAAATAGAAAAGACCAAAAATCACATACAATTTTGGAGAAAGTACCCAGCCCATGTTTCCCGAACCTCATCTGTACTCGCTCGAATATATAATCCAGCTTCATATACCTACAAAAAATAAAAATAAATATAATTACTTTATTCATAAAATATATACATGAATGATTATATAATTCTTAGTTTTTAATAAATATTTGTACTGTATCAAGATATTCTGGACTATTTGCATATAGTATGATTATCTCGTACATATTTCTCATCACACAATAGCGGCACTTATCAGATCTAGGTTGCTGAGCGCAGTAAAATTTTTAACGATTTCAAAATAAATATTAGTAAATAAATAGCTAAAATTTGAAACTTCAATATTTATAGTAACATTTAGATGATATTTTTAATACCTTAATTGTTTTCCACACGAGAATTTTCTTTACTATTTTCCCTGTCGCCCACAATATTTTAAGCACCCTAATATTATAAATTATATATATAAGCTAAATAAACCCAAACCTACAAAAAAGGAGTATTATGCAATAGTTATTGATAATTGCTTGCACAGACAACTACGGCTTGATAGGCAAGTTGCACGAGTTATCTTCTATAGAGTCAAAGAAGAACACCATATTTCATTTAAGGCATAGCACGAGCAGTATCTAGTGGTTTCTACAATATTTTATAAGATTGTAAGTTTGCATATTTTAGCGACAAATAATTCAAATTAAGCTAAGGCAAAATAACACCTGAATAGCTGCAACGGTTTTATCCCATATAATACGGTGATAGAATGTACTTCTTATCCATCATTTATCCAATCGCGTGGAACATGTAATTAAAACTCTCAGTTAGAGTAGCTCCAAAATTAATAGTCCCGACCAGTTATGGACAAAGAAACCCGATATTTTGAATCTCAAATTCCTTGCACACATGATGTAGGTACGTGATATATATCATACCAAATGTGAAATGTCAAATTTAAAATTATATGATGTATTTAATTGTGAGGGAGGAAGTCTTACATTTTCCAAATTTGCAAAATAGGTGCATTCAACCATTGCATGTTGAGCAGGTCAGTTATATCGCTGATGGAAACATGAATTTCAACGTTTATGTTGATGGGGGTAATGAAGCACATCTCTGCCCATTGGCACGTCAAAGAAATCCATCGAAAAGGGCAGTTTAACAGTCAGATCATGCAACATTTTGAGGTTAGGAGTCAGAAAAACCAATGTTGCATCGTCAACGAGATTAGGGCACTGAAGAGACTTCAACACTTGCAGGTTGTTTGCCTTTTCCTGTGGATGCTGCTTGTTCTAGTTGCTGTTATTGCAGTGATAATTTGTTTTCCATCAAAACACGTGTAATTCAAAATCTAATGTACAGAAAAGCTTTTTTTGTAACTTCAATTCACTATAGAGTCTAACAATACTAAATGTGCATGCCACTGAGTGAAACCGCCTTTTGCTACATCTGCTAACTGTTGATGGAATGAACTTTGCACTGGGAGTAAATAATTCACCGTATAATCACATACAAAGTCAACTGAGACTTTGTAATGACCGGGTAGTAGCTATTTATCGTACACCACCATAGTAGCATTGGATATGTGAACCATCCCATCTCCCACAGTTTTAGTCTCGCCGTTGCAAATAAGGGCAAGACGACACAAAGTCGGCTTATTTGGATATTCAATATAAATGAACAAAATAGTGTTAGCTATAAGAATTGACGCAAAGTCAATACATTCCACAGCATCGATCATAACGCAACACTAAGTATACATCAACATCAACAAATGGCTGTGGATTGACCGAGTGACAGCTACTACGAGTCGGTGGTATCACGGAAGGACTAGCCTCCATAGGTATTTCCATGCTACAAAATTGCGGAGGTATTTCCATTCTGAAATGTTGAAAAATAGTGGCCATCTGTGACTGCTTCATATCAAACTGAGCCTGCATCTATGTTATGGCCTCTTTTCTCTCCCGCTCAGCAATGCTAGACTCCACCTCCGATGTGATCACCTGTCTAAGGTCATCTAGCGACATGACCGCACTCAGTATTCTCCTAGTCTCGTCAGGTCATCCATAAACGTCTCTCAAAGTGATGTATCCACCATAGCTCCTCACTCGACCAGGGTCTTCCTCCTTGCCAAGGGCCGCCATTAAGATATCCCAGTGTCTGTTTGGGGCAAAAGTCACTTGGTTGACCGCCTCATGCTTTTCTTTCTGTTTGAAAAAAATGAAAGATAAATATAAGACATATGAATAAACTGCCAGTAACTTAAGTAAAGAAAAAATTAATTATTAATATATACTTACAATTTTCTCATACACCTCATTCGTTTCTCGTTCGGTATATAATAAGTGTCATCTGGGCCCTTAACGGTCCTTACCTGAGCCCAATCTAGATTACGATCATCGATCTGAAGGGTCATGCTAACTGACCCATATAAGGAAGAGGAAGACATGGGGTCTGCAATTGTCTACTCCGCCTCTTACGAGCATAACTCGCAGAGCCTGAATGGTAAGGGTGCTCATTATGCGCTTGACTCTGTTTCACCTTCTCACTTTTCTCCTAAAAGCCAATTCAGCAACTGTTTTAGTTTTTTGCTAGTGGTGAGAAAATACTATAAAATCTACTTTGACCATACCAAGAACTCCCGAGTTTCATGATCCTACTTCAACTTCTCCCATATGGCAGGCGTAATGAATTCATAAAGCTGACAAGGAGTTTTATATTTTAGGTGCTCCTCTTTGATGTATTTTTGTACCGAAGTCTTGAAGTCTCTCAATCTCTTTCCAACTTCTCTCAATACAGGCTCTTTCAATAGGTCATTCTCGAGATTGAATCTTTTTTGCACGAGAAGAATTTTGAACTACGTTATAGATAAAATCAGCCATTTTGCGATATCAAATTGAACCATGTAAACTAATTCAATACCTAGACGTCTTCCCAAATAAGATCCTTAAGGGGTTGCTCAACTACATGCCAATTTGGATAGTTTATATGCACATGAATCTGAATCACACTCCTCACATAATTGCTAATTGCTTTCCAAATTGCCCGATAGGTGTACCTTGCTCGTCTAATTCAACCACTGCTTCCTATTTCTTCTTTGACTTATTATAAGTTGGACTTCTCATCCGCTTCTTTTTGTTGCTAGTTAAATCATCTGTTACACCTGAATTGTCAGTCATCGAGAGCGCTCACCACGTCCCTACTTGCATACAAATACAAACACAAGCACATTAGTCTAACCAATGGTATTCTAGTATAGTAAATAATAATATACAAAGCTACAAGTCTAATAACTAGATATTAGCACAAACAAGAGAATGATAAAGGCATGTATAATGCAGAATGTGAATGATCTTACATGATAACGCTATTATGAGTGATAGTCAATCCACAAGCCTTCACCATGATCCGAATGCATGTAATCTGTCTCTATGTTATCATCCCCTGTAGGTATATGTTGTATATGTACAGAGAATGAGAGGTTTCGTCAAATAGAGCATACTCTTTTTGGTCAACCATATTATCTATACCAACTCCACGTCTCCTGCCTTAAAGGACGTCAACAGGATCAACAGTGTAAAACAATTGCTTTGCTTGTGATGCCAGCATGAAAGGGTCATCAAGATAGCCTAACTGACTAAAGTTTACCAGAGTAAAACCTAATTCATCAACTTGAACAACCCGACGGTTTTCGACCACTTACAGCGAAAAAGAGAAACCTTGAGAACTTTGTAATTAAGTTCCCAAATTTCTTCAATGACACCATAATACAATGTTGTGGCATCCAGTGGCCTCTCATGATTCGTGCTAGAATACTCTGATGAAAGTGCTATTAACGTCACTTCAGTATTCTGCATCGTGCTCTTATCGTCTTGGCATTTTGTGAAAAATGTGTACCTATTAATGTCATGCCCTTTTGTAAGAAGAAACATCCACCCCAGTGCCATATATCAACCATTGTATTGTTTCCGTAATCACGGTCATCATGTGGGACAATTGTTGGAGCACTCTATCTTTGAACCATGTCATAAATGTGTGATTATGTTCATTGGTCAACCACATCTCACCCTTCGAAGGATTCTAACACCTTAACATTGACATATGCTTGTCCAAATATGAGTTAACTACAGTAAGGTGTTACAAGATAAAAGGTGTGCTTTATCTCGCATTTCAGACTTTGGCATGATTGATTTGAATCCAATCGTACCTTTACCTCCAAGCCTCCCTTCATGTCTCAATTTTGGAATACCAATAGCTTCAACAACATCTAGATAATCAGTACAAAATTCAGTGGCCTCTTCAGCAACATAAACTTCAATTATACTCTATTTCGGTCGAGATCGGCTTCTCACATATCCTTTTAAAATACCCATGTATCTTTTAAACGGATACATATACCTCAATAACATCGGACCATAGATCTTAATTTCCCTCACCAAGTGAACAATTAAATGCACCATACTGTTAAAAGATGATAGCGGGATATATTTCCAATTGGTATAGAGTGATAACAACATCGGCCTGCAAAGCATCCAACGCCTCGGGATCAATGACCTTGTAACAAATTGAGTTGAAGAAGAAGCAGAACTTAGTTATGACATGTCTAACTTGTTTTGGCAATATACCTTGTACTGCAACTGGGCAAGAACTGGTGCATTAAGACATGACAATCATGGGACTTCACACCAACCAATTTCCATTATTTCATCAGCAGAAGCCTCTTAATGTTTGGTGAATAGCCAGATGGAATCTTAACAGCATTCAGGCACTCATAAAAGCTTGTTTTCTCTTGTTTAGACAAAGTATAACACGTGGAGGGAAAAAATGTACGCTTTCCGGACTCATCCGGTGCTAATTGTTCCCTTATCCCCACTTCTACCATGTCTTTTCTAACTTTGACACCATCTTTCATCTTTCCTAGAATATTTAATAACATTCCGATGATACTATCGTACACATTTTTCTCCACCTGCATTACACTGAGACAGTGCCTAACTTGCAAATGCTGCCAGTATGGTAAATCCCAAAATATAGATCACTTCTTCCATAGACTCTTCTGTAGAGGCTTAGAAGTTTTATCATTCACCACATTAACATTTTTAACCCTCTCATAAACATCTTTTCCTGTTAATGGCAAGTGGGTGAACTCGAGTCTTGGTTCTCCCATTGAAAGCATTTTTCTTCTTTCTATACGGGTGGTCAGATGGGAGAAAGATCTAATAATTCATGAACACATTTTTCTTACAGTTATTTAATCAAAGATCAGTCATCTCATCTTTACAAACAGGGCACACTTTGGCTTCTTTGGTAGTATAACATGATAAGTTACTGTATGCTAGAAAGTCATTTAATGTGCAAAAAAATCATTACATGTAGTGTGAAATGCATTCGGCTATGTGCATCAAAGACTGACACACAATTGTTCCACAACAACTTCAAATAATCATGTTTAGGCCCCGAAATCAACAACGACAACATTATGTACTTTCACTTCACACACAACCAAGGAGAAAGATTACAACACACCAAAAGAACTGGCCAACTGCTATGTCGACTACTTATATTACCGTATGGGTTCATTCTATCTGTACATAGCCCAAGTCTAAGATTTCTAGTTTCGCCACTAAATTCATGAAACATCTGGTTTATATTCCTCCACTTGGGAGAATCGGCCGGGTGTCTGAGTTTTCTGTCTTCTTTCCTCCATCAGAATGCCACCATATTTTTTTTACATCCTTTGCATTCACAAACAAGCATTTGAATCTAAGTACTATGGGCAGATACCATAGCACTTTTACCACAGGGCCTTTCTTATCGGCATATTTATCGTGGCTGTCATTTCTTTTATACTGTAACGCTCCACACTTTGAACACATATGTAAATCCTTGTACTCATACCGTGGACATCGCTGCTACATAATCAAGTTCATGTAATCTTTAGGTTTTTTCCATAGAAAATCTTGAGGTTCATAGGAGATTCAAGATATTCACATAGAAAGGATTTGCTTGGGAGATCTAACCCCCTTCTAGCTGCAAAATTCGCCAAGTTGATGAAGAATGTGGATGGATACTAGAATGTCTTTTGTTTTTCCAGTTGCCTTGTTGGAAATATGATGTCTTTAGTATAATTATCAAATGACGCCATTTTCATTGTATTTAAGGATATCTAAGATGGAATAGCTCTATATATTTGTGTATTTCTGTAGAGGCTACCTGATATATTTGTTGTGAAATATGGACACGACGTGAAGTCTCCAATGTTGTCCAAATTAGCAACTCTACTGGTAGCATTTGGCATGTGAGGTTAGAGAACACTAAGAAAGAATTGTGACTAGTTTTGGCTGAGAGCAGTTAGTCCAGGAGCATTCTATCGGTGCTGGCTACTTCTTGCTCTTCAAATACAAAGGGAATTCAATTGCCAAGTTGCATGTTTATGGCCTCACTACTACCACTGTTGACTATGGTCACAATAGCTTTAGTTTAGGAGGAAGAAGCGGCAGTGTACATAGAAAGCGATTCCCAAAGTAGAAGAACAAAGTGATGCTTCCTTAACTAGTAAACCAATGGCTTGCTCTTCAAGAGAATTGATGCCAAAGTGGATTGGGTCGTTAAAAGCCTGTCAATGTATAAGATTAAAATATCTGACAACAAGTAGTATGCTATAGAATTTCTTGTTAATGGATACAAGTAGATCTTCAGGGCTTCTAAACTTGGGCAAACAGATTTGTTTTGCATAAGGGAAATTATAGAAAGTCACATGTGCCTATGCATACTAGCTACAGTGGTCATAGACAGTTGACAACAAGGTTGTTAAAATCGTATTTTTGGATCGAATCGGTCGAGGGTTTTGAAAATCGGATCGGTAGATCGAACCGTAAATCATAAGATTCTACTAAAAATTGATTTAAAATTACCAAAAAAATGTGAAAAAAATAACCATAAATACATAACAAGAAATAAAATAACAAGTAAGAGTCATACGTATGGTGTTAAAAAACAAGTAATAAACTAATTTATAACATAATCCATGATTATAATGTGAATTCAATTTTTTAATAATTATTAAGTATAATATACTTAGTAATTTTTTTAAATAGAGATAATGTGCAATTAGGTCAATAATAATAACAATTAATAATAATAATAAAACAAAAAAGGAAAGAAGTAGATTCCTCATATATGTAGACTATAGTAATTAAATATTAACAAAATATATTTGGGAAAAGTAAAAATAAAAAAGAATTATGCAAGGTAGGGAAACGTTTGTGATTTTACTGAAAAGAAAAAGCATTGGTCAACAGGAAAAGGGAGAAAAAGCATTGGAAACATAAAACATCCTCTCCAAACTCTCTTTCTTCCCCTTCGTACTTTTCCTTCCCTGCAAGTTTTTTTTCTTTCCAAATTCCAATCTGTCATTCTTTCTTCTTCTTTCCCGCAAGGCTGCAACTAGGTTTTCATCTACCATCGTCGGCTGTTATTAGCAAAATCACTCTTCTTCTTCTTCTTCTTCTTCTTCTTCTTCTTCTTCTTCTTCTTCCAAAACACAACTGTTGCAACAGTTTTCTCTTACTTTTCTCAGGCAAAATCAGTGTTATTTGTAAAATCGTATGAATCATTTTGACTCACGATTTTAACCAATTTTACACGATTCCTTTATGATTCCAATCCGATTATACTGATATGTGATTTTTAGTGTGATTTGGATTGATTTCATTGACCTGGATAGTAAAATCCTGTGATTTTACTATTCGGATTGCGTTTTTAACAACCTTGGTTTTTTAACAACCTTGATTGACAAACTCTGTTGTTGCTGACTTGCTGCAACAATAAGATACAAGTTCACGTTAAGCAAAACATATTACACCCTTCATGACATATAGACTGATATGCTAAACAAATCTGGTGTTAGCATATCATACACCAAATCATAGAGAGGATGGGAAAAAAACATTAATGTCAGTACGTAGTGATCCAATAGAATCTTATAAGAAACTACCAGCATATTTACATGCTGGTAAAAAACAAACTCTAGATCGGTGACAAGAACTGAAATGGGTGAAATGAACAGATTCAAATATCTCTTTATTGCTTATACGGGATCAATGCAAGGATGGTAGCATTGTAGGCACGTTCTTATTTTTGATAGAACATGGTTAATGAGGCTATACGGAGAAACGCTCTTCACAGCTTGCACACAAGATGCTAACAAGAAAATATTCTTGTTAGCCTTTGTTGTTGGGGATACTGAAAACAATAAATCTTGGACCTGGCCCATAGAATTGTTGAAGGAAGAAACAACCATGGACATGATGCCCAATTTGCCAGAAAGGTTTTTCAGGGTCATTTTTCCTCTAGCCATTGCTCCGCTAAAACTGATAATTTGTTTTCCTTTTCTTCTTTCTAGTTTCTACTCATGTGCTGGAATGATTGTTCCTCTTGAATTCAAATCAATGTTAGAATCCTCAAATATGAACAAGATGCATAGATGTGATGCTAATATACATCTCCAAACTAGTAATGTAGCTTTCTGCTCTTCAGTCTGCTGAGATGATAGCCACATTTGTTTTTGTTTGCATAAATTTGTACTTCTGCTAGGAAGTTGTATTAATTTAAAGAAAATGCGATATGGGTAGTTTGAGTTGGTACTTGAATAGAATTTCAGTATATTTTATTGTCTAATATGAGCAAATTTCTTGATTTTTATTGGTGTGATTGTAGAGGTATGTTTTTGAGATATGAATAACATTTTTTAAATGGGTTACTGCAGTTGTGCTTTCAAAAATTGGGCTTGAATTTGGAAGCAATGATGTTTATTTCTATTTTCCCAAAGTAACCTTTTGTGTGTACATAATGGACATCGCTATTACATAATCAAGTTCATGTAATCTTTAGGCTTTTGCCATTAAAAATCTTGAGGTTCATAGGAGATTCCAAATATTCACATAGAAAGGATTTGCTAAGGAGATCTAACCCCTTCTAGCTGCAAAATTAGCGAAGTTGATGAAGAATGTGGTTGGATACTAGAATATCTTTTGGTTTTTCAGTTGCCTTCTTGGCTTGTTATGTCAAAACAATATTCTATCTTCAATATAATTATCAGATGACACCGTTTTCATTGTATTTATGGATATCTAAGATGGAGCAGCTCTATATATTCGTGTATTTCTGTAGAGGCTAACTGATCTATTTGTTGTGAAATATGGACACGACATGAACTCTCTAATTTGTTTGATAGCATTTTTCCCGCATAAATCGCTTATATATATATATATATATGAACTGTGCATGTTATTGTATTGTAGATATCTAACAATATTATTTTTCTGTCATTTTGACAACTAATTAAAATTTTAAATTAACATAAAAAATACAATGTTGAGAGAAAGAAAGAGAGAGTGTGTGTCGTGTGTGTCGTGTGTGTTAGGGGTATCACATATATGTTCATGTGAGAGCGTGGGTATCACTAAGTAATGTACATTTTAGCATCATTGTTGATCAGATTTGGCAGCTAGTGCAAGGGAAAACTGGTCATTCCGTTTTTGTAAATACAATTGGCTACAAATTGGAAAAAATACTATCATGAATGCCATCCACAGCTTTATAGTCCTTTTTTTTCTCGCTTCCAATGAAGTTTATACAGACCTCAACCCTACAAGCGGGTATATATTCTTCATTTGATTTGATTTTATCTCCCTTAAAAAATAAAAATCAAATAATAGAGACCCAAGTTTTTCAAATAAATCCAGTAAAGTCTTGTGATTATTTTCTAGAACTTCTAATTTTGATCGTTTAGTATTCTTATTATGATTTTTTTTGTTCTAAGATTGACATCATTAATCTTTTTAATTAATTATGTCTTTCCAACATAGATATAATTAGCCGTTATAATGTATAAAATATCGATACACAATTCTATTAACTTGAAGCAGTGGCGGAGCCAGCCTTGCAAGGCAAGGTATGCACAAATTTAAAAAAAAAAAAAAAGTTATCCAAAAAGTTCAATAAATATGATAATTTCAGTTTTTCCCCTTCTGAAACATGTTGTTTTAAAAAATTAATTGACAAATTAAATGTCATTTTTATATAGTCTCGCCATTTTCATAATATTTATCAAGTTTAAAAGAAATTGATTTATTACTAATTTATCACATAAATAATATGAATGTGTTTGGTAACAATTTAAACTAATGTAAAATTAGGTTTATTTTAAATTTTTGTTACATAATTTAAACTTGTTTAAAGCTATTTCTCAAGAATAGTAAACCAATAAAATAATATTAACTTACAAAAATTTAAATCAACTTAATTTTAAACTAATTTAAAATAATTATCATGAAACTTTAATTTTTTATCTTATCTTCTTTTTTTTTTTTTTTTTTTTGCACACCTTTAATTTCTTATCTAGGAAACTTAAGAATTGTTTATTTATTTTAATAAAGTAATTGAAAATTATGTATTTCAATATTCATGTATTATTAAAGAAAAGTTTTCCTCAAAATAGAGAAAGATACATATATAAAACTAACTACTGAAAAGAAAAAATAAATAAGAAAGAAATAAAAAAAATGTAACATAAAACAATTATTATAATTTACAAAAATTCATGAAAAAAGTAAAAAAAATAGTATAAAAGAGAAGAAAATGAAAATAATGTTAAAAATGGAGATAATGAAAAACCGAAAAAAAAAGAAAAAAAGGAAAAGAAAAGAAATAAGGAGAGAGAAAGTTTGCAAAAAAATAAAGGGGGGAGAGAGAGAGAGAGAGAGAGAGAGAGAGAGAGAGAGAGAGAGACGTGGAAGGTGGAATCTGGGAGAGTAGAAAATAACTAATAATAAAGAATAAAGAGAGAGAAGGAAAAGTCATAAAGATTTCTTGGATTTTGTGTTGGCCTTTCCCTTCCAAATCTACTCCTTCGTCTTCCTCAGTTTTACAGAAGCATTTTTACAGACATTTGGAAGATTGAAAAAATTTCTGGAAAAGTTGGGTATACACGTGCATACCTGTGCATCCCTGTAGCTCAGCCCCTAACTTGAAGTACACCTATATATGTTATTTAAAAATATAATATCCATTTTTTAGACCAAAGTATAAAGTTGATTGATTCAAGAATGATACAATTTCTCAGATACTTTTTATTTTCTAATTTTATTCAACTACTATTATTTCTTTTACATAAATTCATAAGTTAATAATGGATTAAAAAAAAAGAAGAAAAGAAAAAAAGGTTCATAAGTTAATAATAATATTAGGCACCTGCCATAATAAAGTATTAACGTTGTTTATCACTTACTTTTTTCTTTGAACAAGTAATGCTCACACCAATGAAGCTTAGCATTTTTACTAAATTATATAAGTTAAATTAAGTGGTCACATACGTAGTCACTGTTATTTTTGTCTCAAATAAAAAATTTGATCAACAAAAAAAAAAAAAAAACTACTTTTGTGATGCATATGAGTTGGCTGATTTTGATTAGTAATATGGCTCTGTACAAGGAGTCAGAGCTAGCTCATTAGAAATTTGCACCATATTTGACAGGTAGTAGTACCCAGTAATATACTATTTTCATGCAATTGGCTGCCCCACTTAAAAACTGGAAAAAACAGCCCTCATTTTTCTCCATACAACATACTACAAGACCACCCATTCAAACCCAATCCTAGCTATCCACACTCCACATATCTAAAAGAAATTCGGTGCCATTTCACAGGTATGTTAAACAAGTTTGCTCTCTATGCATTTCAATGCGATTAACTCTTTTGAGAGGGGCAATTTTTAAACTATAGAAATCCACATGAATAGTTATATTATGTGCTGGTTGTTTTTGCAAATGTGTTTTCTGCATTGTTATATCTGGAGCTAGGTAAAAGAAATTCGGAGGGCATTTTCACAGATATATTTGTTATGAAACTAATGGTAATAAACAATAAAAGACAAAGAACAAGCAGATTTATTTTACGTGGCAAACCCTATAATAGGAAGAAAATCTCATGGGTAGAGGTAAAGAAAATCCACTATAACAAAAACGGATACAATAAGAGATAATTCTTATGGCACAATTACAATGATCCTACCACATCCTATATATAGGTTATAAATAGGCCCTAATCCAAGTAGAGTTAGGAGGTGCTTGCCACAAATTCTAATAGGATTGGTAGATGCATGCTATAAAGTCTAATAGAACTGGTAGATGTCAAAAAGTCCTAATTCTAGTAGAATTCGGGTCACAACTCTAATAATCTCCACCTTGACACGAATTACACTGAAACCAATCTTTGATGAAAAACAACTTCCCACCTCTTCCATAAAAGCTCTAAAGGCTAAACCTCAATGACCAAACTTGACCAAGTCTGAGCAATGCTGAAACTTGGCTGCAGGAAGTGTCTTGGTCATCATATCAGTAGGATTATCACGGGTACTGATCTTGCTCACACAAATATTACTAAAAGCAATGATTTCTCTCACAAAATGATATCGGATGCCACTACTTTGTCCTTTCATGAAACATCATATCTTTTGTGAGAAAAATAGCACTCTGTTTATTACAAAATACTGTTATGATCTATAAATCTTCTCTAAATTCTCTAAATAGCTGTAGTTTGTAAGGTAGCTTGTATTGACTGACTACACTGACTACATATGATAGGTCTGGCCTTGAAGAAATCATGGCATACATAAGAGACCCAACTACACCAGAATAGAGAACTTGGGACATGTATACAATCTCTTCATCTGATTGAGGAGATAAAGAAGTTGATATTCTGAAGTGTGCTGCTAATGGAGTATTGACAGGCTTGGCTTTCTGTATTTTAAATCTGGAACTTCAGACTGAGATACAATTTACCTGCCTTTCTGTCCCTCTGAATCTCCTTCCAAGTATCTTCTTTGGAGCTCCCAAGTCTTTCATCTCAAACTCCTTACTGAGCTGTGTTTTTACCATTTATATTTCTTTTAGGTGTTTAGCTGCTATCAACATGTCATCAACATAAAGAAGTAGATACACAAATGACCCGTCTACTGTCTTTTTAAAGTACACAACTGTTATAACTACTTATTTTGAAATCCTGAGTGGTCATAAAAGAATCAAACATTTTATACCACTGTCTAGGTCTACTATTCGAGGCCATAAAGAGACTTTTTTAATAGACAAATGTAGTCTTCTTTTCCCAGGACAATAAAACCTTATGGCTACTTCATGTAAATGTCCTGTTCAAGTTCTCCAAGCAAGAATGCAGTCTTTACATCTAACTGCTCTAACTTAAGATTATCCAGAGCCACAAGACCAAGTAAAGCTTGAATCAACTATGTTTTACAACTGGAGAGAACACATATGTCAGGTCAACACCTAGAACCTGACTATAACCTTTCGCAACTAGTCTGGCTTTATACTTGACTTCTTCAACTCCTAATATCCCTTCTTTCTTTCTAAATACCCATTTGTAGTGAACCACTTTCTTATCCTTAGGCAGTTCTACTAAATCCCAAGTGCCATTTTATGAAGAGATTCTATTTCTTCATGCATAGCAATCATCAATTTTTTAGAATCTTCACACAAACTGCCTCTAAATATAAAGAAGGTTCTTTACTGAAGTTAATATCCTCAAACACATTCAAAGCATAAGCAATCATATTAGAATCAGAATACCTCTTCAGAGGTCTAATATCTCTTCTAGGTCTGTCTTTTGCAATTGAGTATTGAATGGGCTCTCGTGACGGAGTAGTAGTACCCTATACTTCAGAAATTGGCTTTGATGTAGACAGACACTTAGGTTGTGGTGCACTTTCTAGCCCAATCGAAAACTCCATCTGTGTGCTTTCTTTTTGGTATTTATCAGAAAAAGTACTAGAAACTAGACTAGAAGTATTGCATGTTCATCAAATATAACATCTCTACCAATCATGATCTTTTTGGTTTTTGGACACTACAACTTATAATCTTTAAGGTTCAAGTTTACCATTATTTACACGAGTATAAGCGGGACATCCAAATATCTTCAAACCAAAGTAATTGGCTGGAGTACCAGACCATACCTCTTCTGGAGTCTTTTTGTCAATTGTAGTGGAAGGTGACCGATTAAGGATAAAACAAGCTGTAGAAATAGCTTTGGCCCAAAAGGACTTAGGTAAAGCTGCACTAGAGCACATACAAGGTATCTTGTCCATCAAAGTTCTATTCATATGCTCTGCTACACCATTCTGCTCTGGAGTATGAGGAACTGTACAATGGCTTAATATACCTTCTGACTTGCAGAAAGCATCAAATTCACTAGAACAGAACTGCAAGCCATTATACATCCGAAGACATTTTACTTGCTTGCATGTCTGCTTTCAATCAAAGGTTTCTACTCCTTGAACATTGAAAACACATCACTCTTCTGTTTCAAGAGATATATCCAAGCCTTTCTGGAAGAATCATCAATCAAAGTCAACATATAACTCACGCCTCCTATAGAAGGCACCTTAGATGGTCCCCAAAGATTTGAATGTATATAATTAAGTGTTCCCTTCCTGTTTGAGTACTTGTGGAAAAACTGACTCTTTTCTACTTTCAGGAAACACAATGCTGCAAAACTCCAGCTTACATATACTCTATCCATCAAGAAGTCCTCGCTAGCTCAATTCAACCATTCTGGTTTCATTGATGTGCCCAAGACGCATATGCCATAACCTGGTAACATCAGCATCTGATAACAAAGAAGAAGTTACTGCTAATTCATTTGTGACGGTAGACCCCCATAGGACATATAGTTGAAAATTGTTCTTTAGAGCTTTCATAATAACCAAAGCTCCCTTTCCAACTTTCATAATTCCATTCTCACCAACAAACTTGTACCATTTTTCAGCAAGGGTACCCACAAAGATAAGATTTTCTTTAGATCTAGCACAAATATAATGTCATTCAATATCCTAACAACTCCATTATACATTTTAACTTTGAGATTACAACACTAGCTATCTTGCAAGGTGCATTATTTCCAATCAACACAGTACCTTTAGAAACTATTTCATATGTTGAAAACCAGTCTCTATAGGAACACACATGAAACGTGCAAGTTGAATCCAAAATCCATTCCTTAGAAGGTTTGGAGTCACCATCATAAATAACTATATGTTTCGAATCAAGATTCCATCATACGCAATCTTCAGTTCGATGCAAATAATTAGGAATTCCCCGTCACTCGAATTATTTGATGCAACACTAACTTTCCGGAATTTTTTTGGTTGATTTCTATTATGAATAGCAGCATCTCTTTTGAGCTTATTTTACAACTTGTGGCACTCATATTTGATATGTCCCTTCTTCTTACAGTGATTGCAGGTTTTATCTTTATTTCTTGATTTTTGTCTACCTCTACTGTTGCATCCAAAATTTCTCTCATGTGTCATACCTCAAACAACTAAGCCCTCTGTTTGAGATTTAGATTTGCTTGAAATCTGTTTCATCTTCTCCTAGGAGAATTGGGCATCATAAACTTCGTCGAGCATATGAGTATTGTGACTGTACAAAATAGTAAGGTTATATATGAAAATGATAATGAACATAGTAGAATCAACACCAAATCTTCTTCATCGTACTTAACCTCCATAGCCTCTAAGTCAGAGACGACTTCCTTAAAGGTGGTTAAGTAGTCTTCCAGTGATGTATCTTCAGCCATGCGATGAGAATACAAAAGTTGCTTTAGATGCAACTTACTGGTCAGGCTTTTCATCATGCATATCTGCTCCAACTTTAAACACAACGAAGCAATAGTTTTTACCTTCAAGACGCCTTGTAGAATTTGGTTTGAATGGTGAAGATGAATCTAAGATAAGGCTTTTCAATATTTACGTTGTTTTTCTTTTGCTATCCATAAATCTGGCATCTTATCAAATCCTAACAGTGTGACGTCCAAATCTATCTGTGTGACACAGCCCACATCTTTACCTGCTATAGTGAAAACCTAGTTTTGCAATCCAAAAGCGGAATATCATATTTCAGAGTTTCCATTACCGTGATCAAACTTGGCTCTGATACAGCTTGTTATGAAACAAATGGTAATAAACAATAAAAGACAAAGAACACATAGATTTGTGTTACATGGGAAGCCCTATAATAGGGAGAAAAACTCGTGGGCAGAGGTGAAGAAAATCCACTATGTCAAAGATGGATACAAGAAGAGATAAATTATTAAACAACTTTATGCTTTACTTTTCAATATTTTTTTGAAGATTATTTTTTAAGGGAGTACTAGTTTAAATTATTTGAATCCACATGAATAGTTGTATTTTGTGCTAGTTGTTCTTTTTCTTGTTGTGTGTTGTCTCTATTCTCTGCATTAACTATTTGTATTTTGCGGCCTAATCATCATATTCCTTATTTCAGAGCTTAGATGCAACTTTAAGGTTGGTTTTACTCTATTATTGGTTGGTGGTTATTCCATCTCCTTTTTACGCAAATTTCTATGAAGACCTTGGAAGTTTGTTTCCTCATCTTGGTACTATTACTTTGACTATGATTTATGCCTTTGTGATCTTATCTCCTCATCTGGTGTGCTTTTGTGTTTTTCTTTGTTATTTGTATTTGCGTTTTCTTTCATGTTGCTTTTGTTTGGCTTCCTGTGTTGGGCCTATCTTTTTTCTCTGGTATTTCTTTTTACCATCAATAAATTTACCTCTATGATATTCAGATTTGGGGTTCTATCCTAAAAGGTTAACCTATTAAGAGGAGTAGCCCAAGCACTTATATGTTGGTTTACATTTTTATATTTAGTCGATGTGTGATTTATCCTTAACACGTGAGTGACTTAGAGAAAATAATAATGGAAAAGAAGTAAAGGATGCCAACAATAGCAGTGAAGATGAGTTTGCCTTAACAAAACCATGAGATGTAATCCGGGTTTGGAGAAACATTGTTTTCGACTTTTATAGTTCTGATGGTACGGGATAGGCAGCTAGCCATGAGCTGTCAAGATTGGACTCACATTGACCACTTGACTGCATGCTTCCCATCTTTATCTATCTCTAAAGGGATAAGGGATTTAGATCTGGTAACAGGAGCGGAAGCCCAATAGGCATGGACTGCACTGGACTGGCCAGCGACCCAGTAAACTTTGGGCATGAACCGCACTGGCCCAAAAAAATTAAGTCGATCTCGTCTAATTTTCTTAGGCCAATTAAGCAAAAGGTAAAGGGGCTGACCCAAAATACAAAAATTTAGCCCAATATATTATCCAAATCCAATCAATTAAAATAATGTATTACCTAAGATCCAAATAACAGCCCAATTAAATTACCCAAAACTAGAATCAGATCGCTCATTCTCACGTTCTGCCTTTCGCTGCAGCACTGCTCTCTTCTTCGATTCTTCCACAGACAGACCGGAACAGACTACAGCTCACCGACCTGGACATCGCCGCCCGCCCAGCTCCTGGTGCAGAGGACCTACAGTGCACTGGCGACCCGCAACTGATTCAGTGATTCTTCTCCTTAAAACTCAAAAAATCATCCTCTGCTTCTTCTAATCTTCTTGATCTTGGAGTGGAGTTCGAGTGTTCAAATCCCTAGGGGGAATAAATTACAAGTATGTAGAGTCCTAAATCCTCTTATTACATTAAGATTTTTTTATAGTTTTTAAGTTTTGTCCAATTTGCTTCAAGATTTGTAGGGTTTAGTTTATAAATTATAAATTATAATTTAGGGCTTACTGGTTTGGCTTACTGTGTATTTGGAACTTAGAAGTAAGTAAGGTATAATTGAATTGAAATTGTTGATTTGTTGCTGTTGTCTTGTTGAACTTGAATGTTGTTGTTGAGATATTGTTTAGTTAGAACTTAGAAGTAAGTTAGGGCTTATATTATATGTACTATTGTTGTCGAAATTAAATGTTGTCAAAATTTCGGACAGCACTGACTTAAAATCCTGGCTCTGCCCCTGTCTGGTAAGTGGGAATTAGAGTTTAGTTCATTCTCAAATAAGTTAGATTGGGTGCCATGACCATATTAAGACATTGTTCACTGGCTCTCATTTCTTGTGTATACAATATAGACTTATTTCTCCATTTTATTATAAGCCTCATGATCTGACCTTATGGTGGATTAATTGTGAACATGTTCACATTTTGATGGAAGATAGAGGTGTAGTGGGATTCGAAACCGACAAAAGAAAAGTGATGATAGGTGTAGTGGGATTCGAAACCAACAAAAGAAAAGTTATGAAACTACTTCAAAAAGGTTCTGCCAAGCTAGAAATTGTTTCAATAGTCGGAATGCCCGGTACTGGAAGACCACCTTGGCTTCAATGGTATTGCGTGATACTGAGATTATGAGCACACTTGAGGTTCGTGCCTTGGTTCATGTTCCCCAAGTTCATACCAAAAGAGGTTTATTGCTTTTCAATCTTGCAAGTCTTATTGAACTGATTAACTCGACGACCGATACACATACAAGTCTTATTGAAGTGATTAGCTCGATCGATACACATATAGAAACAACATTGTGTGTAGAAATTCAAAAGCGCTTTGCAAAGAAGAAGTATCTCATTGTTCTTGATAATATTCACAGTGAAGAGGCCTTGGACTATCTTGCAAATGCATTTCCTACCAACAAGGGTAGTAGAACTCTTAAAGATTGGAATTATGAGTTACAGCCTCTAAGCAAGCAAGAAAGTTGGGACTTGCTTAGAAGGAAAGCAAAAGGCTTGAGTGAGTGTCCTGGTGAGCTGGAAATCTATGGTACGTCTATTGCAAGCAAATGGAAGGGAGTCCAACTAGCTTTAGTTGTGCTTGCTGGAATTCTTCATGAGAAAGGTCTGGAAAATTATTGGTGGGGAAAAGTCAATGCTTATGCAGAGTAATTCTTGTTTTCAGATCCAGAAAGAGTGATGGATAAAGTTCGAGAACCATGTTATTGGAGGTTGCCATATCATTTAAAGAACTGTCTTCTGTATTTTGCCATGTTTTCAAAAGGGCATGAAATATTGGTGGATGAAGTTTATCAATTGTGGATCGCCTCTATTGCCGAAGACTCAAACGTTGCAGTAAGGTAGATCAGAACTACCCCGGCAATGCGGATCGGCCCATTTTATGTCCTAGAATTTTGGCTATGTCTCGAGGACGAATTCTGGAGACTTCCAGCATTGAAATCTATCGGCAAAGGCTGGAAGGTGCTAGAAAGGCTAGGAAAGCTAAAGGATAAATTTAAATTTTGTGGGCAAGCATGCTTGGAACACTATGATTGTTCTTCTCCAAAAAGTTGTCTGATGATTTCGCTCCATGCTGATCGTTCCTTTCTTTCTTTCGTCCTTTCCTTTTATATTCTTTCTCTCTCCTTAAAACAATATTAATGTTGAGGGAAAATGTCAAGGGGAAAAAACTAAAAGGAAAAAAATTACGGGGAAAAAAGCTATTCTCAAATAATGTATAAGGGGAAAATCTAGTGATTATAGTGTTAGAGGGTTTGTTTATTTTTTAAAGCATTTTTACAAATTATTTTGTCATTATTTTTTTTATCATACAATTGATCTTCAATTTTTTACCAAATTTTTTTTTTTAAATTTATTATATTTTTTTTTTTAAAAGAAGAAAGTTGGGGGGGAGGGGGAGGTAAAAGAGGGGCTAAATTTAGCCCATCTTTTACTTCCCAGCCCCCTCTCCCTCAAAATGACTGTTTCCCCCCTTCCCCAGTACATTAATTTTGGTTTTTCTCCCCAGATTAATCTTACTCTTAATGCGTCTGGTTTTATTTACGTTGGATACTGCCTGATAAAACAATGTAGAACTTGAGGCCTATGGTCATTACTTTATTTTATAATATCATGTGATGACAATGTGTTTATATAATTAAAATTATGCACATTAAATATGTACTCGTGGATATGTGGATGTTTTATTTTTATGTGTTTACATGCGCCATACCTCTCTTTATATATACAAAATGCATAAATTTATATGCATTCCTTCCTAATTTCCTTTGGTTTTATGCATTACTAGCACCGCACCCGTCCGTTTCACTGAAGGGCACATACTATGGAATAGAAAGTTATGGATTTTTGTCAATGGAAAAATAATATAATGTATGTTCCATGGTATTTTATTTTATTTTTTTTAAAAATCATGAACACATTCATTAAGTATGTGCCAACATACTCAATGATATGCACCCCTTATTTCATTACTAAATTTAATTAACCCAGCGGTAAATCATAAAAATACTACACCTCTAAATAATATAAAATTATTGATCTTCACAACATACAGATGTAAATATATAAGTTTGAATAGATGATCAATAAAAATCAACTTAGAATATAGAATCAATGCTTAAATCTATACACGTTTGCATTCTACAAAGGAAACGATTCTTAAATTGAAACATAAATCTGAGTGGAATTTGTCAACTTCTACTAAAATAAAGTACACATGTTTCTCATCAATATGCATTCTATCAACTAACCAATTTCTATACAAAGTAGATTTATCCAAAAACCTCATTTAGCTAAGAATTTCAAGTTATTCATATGTAATTTTGTTTGCAAATATTGGACAAAAAAAAAATTGCTTGCAAATAAAAAATCGTGATGGTAAAAGGGGCCGGCTTGGAAGTAGAATAAAGTATGACACTGAAAGGGACATTGGACCTCTCCCCTAACAACCCAACTCATTATCATCCAACAACCTCTGGACCTTTTTCTTTACATCCTATCAAAATTCTTCATCTACAGCCCAAAAATAATAATAATCAAGAAAATAAAACACATATTATACCTGGGTTACCCGGGTTTGAATCCCCACCATCCCTCTCCCCCCATTCCCCTTTGTACAAATATATATATATATATATATATATAGCACAAGATTTTACAAATCCATACCTTCTTCCATTATCCCACTGTAAAACTTTTCCAGGATTTTGCTTATTAATTTTTATTCTTTTTTTTGCTGCTTCTCTATTATTGCTTCATATCTCATTTGAACCCCAGATTGGAGGAAAGATTGAAGTTCTTCCACATCATGAAAGCTATCGTCTTCATGGATAAAAACAAATTACGCTGGTGCATATCAAAATTACAACTAAGCTAAAAGAAATAATTTGATATATGTCAAAGTGGAAGGTCCATCCAAAAAGAGAGCAAAGAGGTAAGGGTAGAGATTAACTAATATATATGCACAAAACTGCACCCATATTTGAGCACATGTAAATGGAAATAAGCATTGGTGTGAATCAGACTTCTACTTTGCTAATAACGATCGAAAGTTCACATTCTCATTATGAAATGGGGAAAGGTCACCAAATTTCTTAAATATCACAACAAAAAGAAACAAAAACCATAATAACAAACTATAAAATCACAATCAATTATAACCAATTATCTTATATGTTGAATATTGATAGTTCTACCACCAAGGAATGAACGAATCAAGGAAAACACTCATATAGCATGCAGTGGTGGAGCCAAGAGCAAAATTTAGTGGGGGTCAGTAGCAAATCTTTAACTAGTAGAGTGCGACTTATTTTATTTTGTTTATTTTGTTTTTTTCCTTCATAAAACAAAATATTATAAAAGCAAAAGATGCTACTTTCTTACATGTAATGTACCATTATTAATTTCGCTGGATATATTTATCTTTATGTACGTATATAACTCTATACAATAACTTTAAACGATAAATTTTGATAATAGCATTGTTAACTTTGTAATATTTTTATGGTTTGAATTTCAACACAAAACTAAGTTTTAATTTATCTATTTAACTATTTAAACCCATAATTTGTTTCAAATTATCATTACAAAACTAATTAAAGAAAAAATTGAAATAACTGAAATTTAAAAAAAAAAAAAAAAAAGTAAACTCCATTGGGGGCCAGTGCCTCCAAAGGCCCCCAAGTGGCTCTGCCACTGATAGCGCAAAGTGAATAAGTATTATTATACTTATAATTATCATATTAATAATAAAGATTGTAACCATGCTTATAATTATACTAAACAGGGAAAACTTATAATCATTATACTTATAATTACCATATTAATAATAAGCATTGTAGCCATGCTTCTTCATTACAACCACAAAAAAAAAAAAAAAACCAACGCTGACGGCTAGAGAAACGGGAAAAAAATTAACATAAAACAATTAAGAGAGAAGAAGAGATACTTGTATATCTTGAAACACCATTTCAATGAAAGATGTCTTAGAGGAATCTTGCTTTGAGGGGACCGACCATTTCCTTATTATGCGAAAAAATATGGCAGTGTGGGAGTCCATATCATCATCGCATCACTCAATGTAATCGATTTTGGGGCCATTGATAAAAAAGAAATTGAAAATTGTTACGATTATAATGCCAAATAAAAAAATCATCTAGCGTTTCTGTTAAAAAAAATAACACATCCAAATATATATATATATATATAAGGGATTCGGGAATTCGAATTAAGGAAAATTCATTCAAAATTATTCCTTTCTTACCATAATGTGTAGAAGATAAGGAAGTAAGGAAATATTGATATTTCCTTACTGAAATTATATAAATGTGCCGAAGATCACAATCCGTCGAGAGACAAAAAACCTAAGGACTCGTATGGCTTCATATGAGATAACTCTACAACTGAAGGCCACGAACGAAATCGATGACCATAGAACAATGAAAAATAGCATAACACTATTTTATGGAAAAATCCATTAAATGAGTAAAGTGAAAAATCAAAACTTGAGGAAAATATATATTGGGGAAGAAGACGGCGCATATTCTAAGGGGAAAAATGGTGGAAAACAGAGAACTATATTTCGAGAGAAAGATGACTGCGTTTTCTTAGGGAAATTTGGGGAAAACATGTTTTAAAAATGAATAATGTTATGTAGCATCAGTGGTGCTTGGCACCAGTCTATGTGGCAACTAATGTGGCATTGAATGATAAGTGAAATTAAATGCATGAATAAATGACCTACTTGATTTGACTTATCATTCAATACCATATTAATATGGTGACAAGTACCAGTGGTGCTAAATAGCACTACTCATTAAAAAATGAAAAGAAAAAGAGGGAGAAAGTAGACAGCGTATACCTAAGGAAATTTGGGGAAAACATATTAAAAAATGGAAAAGAAAAAGAACCGATTAATTAAAATTAAGATAGGTAAAAAAAGGTACAGCGCGTTAGATAGATAAAAAAATGTACCACACGTTTCACAAGAGAAGATTGGACGGGAAAACCTAGATGTGACTAAAGTACTTTTATATATTAATAGATGTGCATTTACATTACTTATTGCCTTGCTACAATAGCAAAGCTCACAAAAGATTATTTTTGGACTTCCTGAGTGTGTTTGCAAGTTGCATATATAGAGTGGGTGCAAATGCAATTGGGGGCTGTTCTAAGTTTTGTAATTTCCTTTAGGTGGAAACATACTTTGTCGGGCAGTACTACCAGCTGCTACAAAACCAGCCGGATTTTGTTCACCAACTTTACAGTGATGCCAGCACCATGCTTCAGATTGATAGCAACACGAGAGAGACAGCAAATCCACCAACTTATTATGTCACTTATGACTTAACTATATGGCTATTGAGATTAAGACTACACATTCTTTGGAATCTTGGAATGGGCATTGGCAGAGCCACAAGGATGCACGTGTATACCCGTCTTTTTCAGAATTTTTTGTTTTTTTCTTTTCATTCATTTGAAGCTTTCTGCAAAGATGTTGGTCTTTTGCAGAGAAAGGGAGAAACCTAGGAAGACGAAGTGGGGTTGGGGGGTAAGAGTTGTTGCGCAAGTCTCAAAAAAAGACTGACAACTTTTCTTTTTTCCCTCATCCATATATTTGAGTTCCGATACATTGTACACTTCTCCATCCACTTCTCTCTCTCATCTTCTGTCTTATTTATTTTATTATTTATTTTTTGTAATAAGTTTATTTGTAAATCTATTTTTAAAACGAACTTTTCTCTTGTTAAGTAGTACTCCTTCCATCTTAAAAAGATGATCTACTATTTCATTTTCATCTGTTTCAAAAAGATAATCCACTTAACATATTGAACATGTATTTAATATTTGATTTCCATATGTGCCCCTAATTAATTATTGTTATTAGATCGGCATATTCATTGAAAATATTTCAAATAATTAATGACACAGGGATATATATGGAAAAATAAAGAAAAATTAAATGTTCTAACTACATTACCTACTAATCTTTAATCCACGTAAAATTACCTACTGAAATATCTTTATAGGACGAAGGGAGTATATTTTGAAACACATAAATTTTAATTATATAAAGTTTGTTAAGATAAATGAGCATTACTTTCCATCAAAAAAATAAATAAGTAAAAAATTACTTGACAATTATTACTTCACCCGTCCGGTAGATATTTTCACACGAATTAAGAATTAGTATGCAATGTGGTTGGAACAATTAATTTTATGTGTACTTTTATATTTTAGCCCTTAAACATAATTAATGATTTGCAATTAATACTAATGACCGAAGTAGGATTAATATTGAAATGAGTACAACTATTTAAATTGTCTCCGTTAGAATTCAGTGGATACCTTGAATATTATACCAAAAAGGTTGATTAACTCATTTTCCTCTTGAAGTTTGGTGCCTACGTATATTTGGTGGTTAATTAATTAAGGGAAAATATAGATCATTCTTGTAATGAAAATTAAGCTTTTCTCTTCCCAAAAAAAAAAATTCACAATTTTAATTTGTGCATACCCGAAATGAAAATGCTGGCTCTGCCACTGGGAATGGCGGTGTCCTAGTGATGATATCAGGTTCTGTGCATGTAAAGGATTTCAATGGAAGGGGGAAGTTTGAGCAAACATTCTTTCAATGGAAGTAGTTAGAAGTTGCTGTGATCTTGTTGCTGTGATCTTGGTCATTTTCAGTTCTTTTACTGGTAGCAATCAAAGCTTACCTTTGTTGTATCTTAGAAATTTTTATCAGTTACTAATTCGCATAAATGGTTAGCCCTGGGTCAGAGTACCTATGCCTTTCTTTTCTTTCTTTCCTTCTTGTGGTTCTGTTTATGTATCATTCAATTGATTTCCTTTTATCTTTATCTTCGTTGTTGGATAAGATTGTTGTTTTGAATTCTTTGTTGCAACAAATCCACCAAATTATTATGTCACTTATGGCTTAACTATATGGCTATTGAGATTAAGACTGCACATTCTTTGGAATCTTGGAATGGTGGTGTCCTAGTGATGGTATTGGGTTCTGCACATGTAAAGGATTTCAGTGGAAGGAGGAAGTTTGAGCAAACATTCTTTCTTGCTCCTCAGGATAAAGGCTACTTTGTTCTCAAGATATATTTTACTATGTTGATGCCAAACTCTATTCTTCAACTGCAGTTCGAGAACAGGATATAGTCCGCTTTAGAAGTTACATGACTTAATTCTTCACATGCATCTATTGCAAAAGTTACTTTCTGAAATATTTGGTATTTGACAACTTCTTTTGCAGTGCCCAATTACGTGATGGCAGGAGATATCCAATTTCTTTTGCATGACAATTATCATTACCTTTGTGTTTCGATCTATTGTTTGTTACATTATGATTGTAAGTTACAGGTTGCTAAAGGGCAATCTGTTTCAGCAGTGCCATGCCATCTCAATCATCTCTTAACTTCTATAATCTTAAGAGATTATATTTGAGATTAACTTGTATAATCTTACACTATTGATTTAGGATATAGATCG
>CAVNYN010218162.1:0-16411 GCA_963692815.1 Nyctanthes arbor-tristis | reverse complement strand
CCAGGTACACGATACACATTCAGTTTCTCTTGATCATTGTGTACCCTTAAGATTAACTCACCCGCTTCAACATCAATTAAGGCCCGACTTGTTGCTAAGAATGGTCGGCCTAAAATTAATGGTATATGCTGGTCTTCTTCTACGTCCAACACAACAAAGTCAACTGGGAATATAAATTTTCCCACTTGGATGAGTATATTCTCAACTACTTCTCGTGGATGTTTGATGGATCTATCAGCGAGCTGTAGTGAGATTGTTGTTTCCTTCACTCCTTCCAGTCCCAATTTCCTGTAGACAGATAGGGGCATTAGATTAACACTTGCACCTAAATCACATAAAGCATTATTACGGAGAAGACTGATGTCTACATGTTTGGAATGATTCTCCTTCAACTCTTAACTGGGCTTAGGAATTTATATCACTCTGGGGAACCTATTGTGTATGTGGGGAGCCACTCAGACAAGGATGAGTTGAGTAGAATTTTGGATCCAACAATGTTGGGCAAGGGGGGCGAAATAGAGCAGGAGCACCAATTGCTGGCTTTCTCAGAACTTGGTTTGAGATGCACTCGTGGTGAAGGAGCAGAGAAGCCGGAAATGATTGATGTGGCAAAAGAACTCGTAAAGATTCAGAGGTCTGTTCATCCGTCTTAGTCCACTTAAAATTTGTTCCTGCATATAGGAATTGCTAGAGAATCATTAATTAATAAGAACTCAAAAGTACAACTAAGAATGTAAACCTCAATGTTCTGTGTGATGTGTTCTGTGGTTTTCAGATAGTGATCATTAATTCTTCTGCAAATTCTCATGAAGGTATCTTTTGATTCCTACAACAATGAACACAAACTATGTTTTGTTTCACTAACATAGGATCGAGAATGACTACATGAATATTTTTTCACGGCTTTTATTCAGTTGATATGTTGGAATATTTACATCTGCTGACTGCTGAATCCTATTGGCAACTAGAACATTGCTTGAGACACAAGGAGGATGACACAAGGGTGGAACTTGCCTTGCATAGCATAAAACCCAAAGATATGATAAGATAGGCCAAAAATTAGTGCAAAAGAATTCGAATTCGAATGAATACCATGGCGTACATCCATTCAGGTCACATATAGGATGAGAAGTTCTGTAACAAAACTTTCGAGAGGATTTTAAACATTACTTTGGTTAAAAATCATCAAGTGAACATATATTCAATATTAATGGTGACTAATGTTAATTAAAATTTGATTATCATCTTCTTGATTTAGAAATTTGCTGTTGTTTTGGCAAAATTGAAGGGATTTTAATTTTTAAATTTGAATTTTTATTTCAAAAACGGATGTTTTGAGGGATTATGATGTATGAATCAAATAGCATGATTTTGGGAATATGATATATAGCATAATTTACATAAATATACTTAAAATATATAATAACATATTTGTAAAATTATAAAATAAGCATGAAAAACTCCTAATTAATTAAAAATCAGATTTGACACTTGCCAAGACTTTTGTAATTAGTTGTTTACGTTCTTAGTCCATTGTCCAATTCCCTTCCCCTTCAATTTACTTATAATGTTTTTTTTTTCTTTTTTTTTTTTTTTTTAAATAATGGGGATATAAGGGAGGAAAAGGAAATTTAGAGTAGGACATGCGTGGTTCGAACTCAAGACCTTTGACTCAGAACGCAAGTATATTAACTATTAAAGTACAATTCAAATCACAATTTCCTTATAATGTTTAATTAAAAAAAAAGGGAGGATTTGACACCTTGTTTTTGCAAAATGTAAGCCACAAAGTCTCTTCCCTTGTAATTTTCGGTATCCCCGAACTGCCCACCGACTGGCTCATTTCCATCACTTTCTACACGGGGAATTTTAATATCGATCCCAATCTATCGTCTGAGTGAGAAGTTAGTCCCTAATCTTAGAAGAGAGACTGACTTTCACTTTTGTAATTCCAATTGTATTATAATAGTAATGATAATAATAATAATAAGTTTCAGGCTTTCAGCAATGGACAACGTCGCGTAAACGTGGGCTCTCAAATGTCTATACTTAAATAAAGCAATTCTTTCTTATATAGCCTAAGAGTTAAATATCTAATTGTCTATGTAGTTTACTGTTTAATAGTATTTTTTATAGGTTTCAAAGAAAATTTAAATGTTTCCCGATCATCCATCGAATTTTCAATAACATGGCTTAAGTTAATATATTAAAACAATGCTACGTATAACGGTTATTATGTCATTCTATATGTTTCTTTTTCCTAACTGAGTCATGAATGAGAGAATATTTTGATGAATGAAATCTATGGTGGCTAACTAATAGTTGAACCAAAAATTAATAAATAAAAATTTCGACAGCTTTTGTCGTTAAAGATTCATTCCGTAACTTATCAAATTGTGCTTTTCTAAAAAGTAAAGTATGGGTGGTTCAAATTATTATGTCTTAGTAGTTAAATACTCATATCTCCAGTAAAATCTATATATTAATTAAATGAAAGGAGCTGTAGTATCTTTCTACCGGGGTTTTTCCGTCAAAAACTCTTTTAGTAGGGTCATTTTAGACATTTCGTTTTATATTACGGTAATCTGAGTGGTATTTTCGATTTTTTTATTTTTTTTAAAAGTTTTTTTATTCACTTTTGCGTTATCCATTCACTATTTTGAAATAATATTCACTATTAAATTTAATAACTATTAGATAATTATCATTATTTAATTATTTAAATTATAGATAAATTTGATTATCTAATTGCCTAACATATTTTTAACTTTGTAGTTTATAACTAATAGAAATTAAACATATATATCCTTAGTTTAAGTTAATTAAAAATTATAATTGTAAGTTTTTCTTAATTTTCTCTGTATAAATGAATATTAATAATTATGACTTTTTATATATGACTGCTTTTATATATTACTAGATTATCACCCGTACGTTGTACGGGAACATACCAAATCAAATTATATCTGACAGTAGTACGAAATATTAAGTAATGTATGATTAATCATATTGAACTACAATGTTTTGATTATTTTGCTGTTAACTAATAGTTACTATGTGCTTACTTGATATGAAATGCTATTAAGTGATTTTAGTAGGAATTGCAAAAAGACCCGACAAACTCGATACCCACGGGTAATCAATCCTGTTAAAATAGGAAGTAGCCGACTAAATAGGTAATTCGGTTGAGGATGAGATAAAAAAATCGACCTGACTTAACAATGTACTGAAGAATGTATGATAATTTTTACTCATACCCAACTCATTTACTTTTTTTTGGAGAAAAATAAAAATATTTACTAAAATCTCTAATGGTTTGAAACGTAAAAAAATGATAAAACTTATTAAGAAAACTTAATAATTTCAATTGTAATTTTATTGTTTAGAATACTATTTAATAAATAAAAAATGAAAATAGAAATATATAAATATATTTAAATTGACTAGTAAATGAGTAATATAAATTACATGTACCAACACTTCCCTGACCCGTCTCTGATTTAAATGGGAGTGAGAAAAAAATTGATATGTACATTAACTGATATAGCATACCCGACCCGACCCGACCCAACCCCTTATCATTCTTACACTTTAGAAAATTAAACATTTGATTTTTCTGCATGACTATACTGTAAATTTTGTAAATTTTGAAACATTAATAAAACTATATTTATCATATATAAGGAAGTAACGTAATAATCAACGACTCGATTTAAAAACATATAAACAATAATTAAAAATTAATATCAGCTAAAGATTAAATAGTTTAATATAAATTAAAAAATATTTCTTACATAAGATATGCATATTAAAAAAATTTTAAATTAAAAAATCAAAAGACATTAAATATAACAAAATATTTAAAAAGATAAGATACATCCAACAAAATGTTTAATCAAAATATTTGAATATAAGAATAGATAAGTATCATTATTCATAATTAATTGAAAAAATAGAGAAATATTAATATATAATATACCGTAAAATCTACCTAATATGTAAAAAAAAATCTAAAATATCCTCAATTGAGACAGTTTTGACGGGAAAACTGCGGTACAAAGGTACCGCACCGCAGACTAATCTGCTTATATATATAGATATATAGATATAGATTAATTTATATAATCTTCATACTATCTGACTTTATTAGTTTCGAATAAGAAATATTTTCAGAGTACATGACATTGCCTAATTAGCAATTATTTCTTATAGTGCAATTTATCTAAATTAGTATAAAAAATTATATTTATTTGCACGAACGATAACAGTCAGGTTAAAATTTGTTGTAAACTATATTTACCTTATTATGGCAAGAAAAAATAACATTATTGTTTAATTGATTTTAAAAATTTATTATTTCTTATTAGGTGATGTAACATTATAAAATTTCACCATGTGAAAAAATTTATAAAATTTGATATTATTTATTTTTTTAAATAATTTAATATGTATTCTTTTCGTGCAATGCATGAGTCAGAATCTAGTGTGTTGAATTCGAATAATATCTATATTTCCCTTAATTTCCCTCCACCCTCATATATCTTGTATAAAAAATAAATAAATATAAGGAGGAGGAGAAGAGGGGGTTAAAGTATGAAGTCCAAACCAATGGTGCAAATTTCCAAACATACGGGTAGGCGTTAATTAATGAGTTTCTTCTTGATGACTTGATGAGAGATATAATAATCACTATAATTTAGTCCAAATTAATTCGCAGAAATGACAGCGACAAAACGAATAAAATAAATGAAAAAAATCCGCAAAGTAAATCTCGGTTTTTCTTTTTATAAATAATCCATTAAGCTCATAGGGTAAACAAAAACCAGTAGATCTAGATCGCACGGCCAGTTTTGCATTCTGTTTTTGTGGATTGTACGTTTCGAGGTAATTACTTTGCTTAGATATCTTTCTTAATCTGTTGGGTTTTCCACTTCTGTGGGTTTCTTTAATTAATTAATTGTACTTGGATCTGTAGTTGGATTTTTAGATGATTTAGCGAAGTCTCAACTGGTATACAGTGCAGTTGTTTCTGGGCAATGGTTGATGTTTGTTCAGTTTGTCTGCTTCATGCGGATGAATCTGATCGAAAGCTGTTGATGTGTGGGTTTAATTCAATTCGTATATTAGTTTATTTCAGATTGAGAAACGAAGCTCATCTAAACATGGTGATACGGTGTGGGAACTTTTTTGCTCCGCTTTTAAGTGCTTGCATCTTAGTTTACTGCTGAAATCAAGAGGAGAGCTTAGCATCACGGCCAAAAGTGCTCATGCCTATAACACGTTTGGTCATCGAACTTCTCAAAGCAATGAATGTTAGGCAATGATTTTTCAAAAGATTGTCTATCTGTACCTATCAACTTATGGCTGCTTCTATGCTAGCCTGTTTATGGTGAAATATTTTACACATCCTAACTAATCAAGGATAGCTTTTTATTTTAATTCAATTGTTTAACATTGGTGCAGTGTAATGCCGCTAATACACTTGACATTCGAAGTCCTAATAGGTTGAGGATATTCAACTTGGCTTATATGCAGACTAAATTTCTCCAAACTTAGTCCACTTTTGGATTGTTTTATGGGATGATGATGCTATGACTCTATCTTAATGACATTCATATGCACAACTGGTGAATCAGATATAATTTTTCTTTGAATGGTTTGTTGTGTGTGTATAATAATGGAGCATTTCTTATTTTCTTGTTTTAGAGGGGAGTACTTATCTTTTACAGCATCATTCTACATCTTGCAGTCTCGATAAAACAGCACAATGTCTAGAAGTCCCAACTCCACTCGTCGCCTTGCAGACAGCGGGGCCATTCCATTTGTTGGTTCGTTGCACCCCAAATCTCGTCCATCTCCTCTATTATCTGTAGGGCTTTTTGCTGTGGTAAGTCTGATGCCCTTCTGTTTAAACTCTTCTCCATGTACGAACATAAAGATATGCCTGAGTAAATTATGAACAAACTATTGTCTTAAAGTTACCTTCCCCTCTAGTAGGTGGTGTTGTAGACAAGGTTGCCAATCAAATTTTTTGTTGGACTCAAAATGAATAATGGAATTCCTTTATCTTCTGGCATTTACATTGGTTGTCCCTATTGAAATCTTTCTCGACAAACACATATATTTCTTCTCCAGAATTCACATGCATAAACACATTCTGGCATGTAAATTCACCATATAGATTGTGAATAATATGATCAACCTACGCTGCTATTTTCCCATGATGTTCTGATGTATGATGATGGGACCACTTACAGATAATTGTGATATTACGCTTTGATTTCACGGTGATAATCATATATCATATATTTGTGAATTTTCAGGGGGCTTTATTAATAATTGGCTACATGTATCATGGTTCAGGTAACTAGTTTGCCCATTTATTTGTATGCTTATGTCCTAATCAGCAGGAGTTATGCTTTATATGTCCATTCATCATCTTCTGCTGGATAATTTTCTTGTCTTGTCCTGATACTTGTTAAGTTAGTTCTTGTTTGGGTAATTTTCATGCATCCTTTTTATTTAAAAGTTGATTTAGACTACTGTTTGTTCACTGATATTTAGTTTCCGAGTTCTTATTATATGATAAATCTTAGTTTTGACTTTTTCTCTTGGCAGGCTCAAGGAGTGCTGACCTAGCAGCTTTAAGTAGACTAGATGGTAAATTTTCAAGACTTCTATTAATGCATTAACTTTTTCCTTAATTGATTACCATTCAAACTCTTCATACCTTTATTCTGATGCTTATTATTCATGTATCAGAACTGTTGCAAGTTTGATATCTATCTCTATGTACATTTCTGAAGACAGCTTTACTAATTAGAGGTGTATCCATTTTTATTTTATATAGCTAGTCATGTCAATACTTCTTTGAGATATTCCTTCCTATTTATTCAGTGCCAAAATAAACAAGTAAATGGATGAAATATTTTCATTAAACCACAATGAAGTATCAGATGCATGAACCTCATTTCTTTTACTAGCAAACAAGTGTTAGTATTTATCATTTCATACTAGAATGTTAAATAGGCTTTCACTGCAAACATTTTGGTGATTTTATGGAAGTGCGTGATTTGTAACATATGTCAGTTTTGTGCTATTGTTACTGTGCTTTTATGGTTTGAAGACTAATTTATTAGTGTGGATGAGTGCTAGTGAGCTTGCTTGACTCGTTCTGCTGTACTAGTTTTATCTTCTGTTTGTGATCTGCATTACCAATGAGGTAATTTTGTCTGTTACTATTTCAAAGTAGAAATTGTTCAAAGTATTTTTTATTTACATGTTCATGGGACCTACAAGTAGTGCACACTTCTCCACCATTCTTTTCATTTCAAATTTAAGATAGAACTAAGAAAGTAACTGGATCTAAGATATTGAAGAAGATGATTGGTCTTATATGCACAATATAGGTGGCTGTGGTTCTCCTGTCTAACTTGTCTTGGGTTTCATTTTGCTGAAAAGATATGCCACTCATAGGATGGATTATCATATATTTAGAAATTTAACCATGTACATGCAGGTGGTGGTGCTTCATGTACTCTAGAACTTCAGAAATTAATTCCTATTCTTAAGAAAACATACAGTGACAGCATACGGAAAGTGTTGCATGTGGGCCCTGATAGCTGCTCAGTAGTTTCTCAATTATTAAAAGAAGAAGATACCGAAGCTTGGGGTATTGAGCCATATGAGTTAGATGATGCTGATGCTAACTGCAAAAGTCTTGTACGAAAAGGCGTTGTGCGTGTGGCTGATATCAAGTTTCCTCTTCCCTATAGGGCAAAGTCGTTTTCTCTTGTCATAGTGTCAGATGCATTAGATTACTTGTCGCCAAAATACCTTAACAAGACTGTTCCAGAGCTAGCGAGGGTATCAGCTGATGGTCTGGTCATATTATCTGGTAATTCTCTAGATCCCGTACAATATTATATGCATTAACTCTTATGCACATTCTTGCGACTAAACTGTTGACTGATATTTTAAAATCGTAAAAGCCCTTTGTTAAAGATGGGTAGTGTTTTTAGGCAGGGCGAAGAATGCACGCACCGACAGGCACACTTAATTGTATATTTGAATTGTTCAATGTAATGTATATTGAAGATCCCATGCCGTCTTTGAATATTTCATTTCATGCCTTAGCTGACGTATGGTCTGGAGATCTAAGATCTTTTAAGTATTCATCCTGATTTTTAAAGTGATAAAGGTTCAAGTATATGGCATATTCTAGAATTTACACTGATATCTTTAAAGTGGGTTCATATTAGCCCACAGTGCGGCCAATCATAAGTGCTATTGGGAGTTTGAACTTGAATGTGCTTGGATTAGAGGAAAACTGGGATCATGACACTCGGAGAACTCCTCCTCCATTTTCACCTTTTAGGTACCATTTTAGGCCAGTTGTATGGGTGACATGCTGGAGTTTGACTTGCCCACGGGCATCTCGTGCATAATTATTCATATGCCTATTCGTATTATTCATGCACTGCTTTGCATACTCGGCAACCACAAGTAAATAGTACCATGGGAGTGGCTCTTATGCTGTGCATAATGATCATGGCTAGCAAGGAATGATAGGATGGCAACTTTCAGGAAGTCTGATTTCGTTACATTTCCAATATAAGTAACCAGTATAGGGCCCTAGAATAACACCTTGTTATCATAAATAAAATGATCAGTTTTGAAATTATCCTGTGTTCTGATTCATGGCCTAACCTACGTCGTAGGTTTAGTAGTGTAAAATGGGATTTTGTTGTCAGTTGACGAGCTTTGGCGGCATTGTCATGCCTAGCACGACCTAACATTCTGTGTTTGTGAGTCGTATCCTACATTTTTGAAAAATCATGTGTTGGTGTCGTATCCACCATTGAATCTTCGTTCGATGTTCCCTATGGCATGACTCAGCAGCCTCGATGCACCGAGCTAGGCACATGGGCCATTAGTTTTTGTAATTGGTAAAAAAGAACTCGTAGCCATGTCTTCTTACAGCCAATTTGATGCCAATCACCATTTTGTCAAAGGAAAGCTGATGTGGGTTGTCGGCCAGGCTTCCTAATTAGGCCACACGTAGGCCAATATGAAACTTACGCTTGGCTGTAGTAGGCCAACCAACTTTACACCTCTACCGATACTATAGGCAATTTTCATATGAAGTCAGTTCTGTGCCAAACATCTATGGTATGCAATCCAGATTGACCAGTTTTTAGCAGATAGGTGATTTTCTACTTGGGATCCTTGACGGAGAGGGGTTTTGTTTACTTTAACCTTTTCAGAAAGTTTACTGGCCCATTAGTTTAACTTGGACATGCCATGGGAATTTTCTTCATATTGGGATTGGCTAGACGCTCAAAAATGCTAGACTGTGCAAAGCCTGGCACGGGCACGCAACATGGGTTATGGCACTGTTGTGACTGAATTTAAACTCTTATATGAGACTACGTATCAATTTTCTTACTGCTTATAAATAAGGTAATTAGCAGTATGTGTTTTCTTCTATTTGTCTGATTTGGCTTTCATTCCCTTCCTTCTCTCCTCAGACCAAAGGCTGTAAAGCCCTTAGTTCAGCATGTATGGTGATCCATGAAAGCCCATTTATTTTTGCCCAATTAACTTATAAGAAACAAATTTACGCAACTGGAGTGCCAGCATTGTAGAGCCTAATTTAAGGACACATCTCCAAGTGGAAGTGGTGAAATGTTTTTAACTTTCATAGATTGTATGTATACTTACAAGAAACCTTCTTTCCAGTCTTAATATGGGGATGATGAAATGTTCCAGTCATTCCCCTACTAACTATTCAATTTATGATGAAGCTATATCTACTAATTTTCACCTTTTATATAGGTTTCCCAGGTCATCAAAGACAGCTAAAGTGGCAGAGCTATCCAAATTTGGTCGCCCGGTAGGTGTTGGTGTTTACGCTTTCCATCTTACTGCAGTTGAAGAATGCCAGTTGATGTTTTATATCATCAGATAAATGCTCAACATTTTTTGTAAAACTCCGAAAGACATTGCAGTAGCTGACAGATGTGTAGCTACCTTATTGTATTTCTACTTTCTAATTTTAGACTCCGAAGCATTGCTTACTGATCTCTGCTTATTGTAGGCTAAGCTGCGAAGCTCGTCTTGGTGGATAAGGTTTTTCATTCAGATCAGCTTAGAAGAGAATGAAACTGCTACTAAAAAGTTCGAGCAAGCGGCAGCCAAGAAGTCATACAAATCGCCCTGCCAAGTTTTCCACATCAAACCATTGCATTAAACATCAGAAAAACATATGGCATACGTGTGAAGGTGATGCAAAAGAGCATCTTTAGTTGTTACAAGCTTTAAATTATTTGTGTTTCTATAATTTACATTAATTAATTAATAGAGACAGCAGCAGTCACAGGACTATTGTTTGATTGAAATTATTTTTTTGTACAATTTAGCATCCGCCAAAATGTAACTTTCAGAGTTTGGACACTTGGAACTGTGAATTCATATGTGGAAATTCAAAGGAAAAAAATACAGATTCTCGTGATTTCTCCACGACTCGCTAAAATTTGTTCGGCCCGTGATAGGGAAGTCTGCCACTCGTTCGTTTACTTCGCTAAGCATGTATGCTAATTGCTATGTCTCATTTTTTTCCCTCATTAAGTGCATTATCATGCATTACTGTTCTTAAGCTTATTTATGTGCCAGCAAGACTTGGCCATTTCTGAATGAATAATGTTATGGTGATCATCACTATTTTACATGTCAGTGACATTAAATGATAAGTAAAATGTAAAGACTTGTAAAATATGGAGACATGTAATGTATTTCTACTTAAACAAGTGATCATCACCGACGGTTATAAATAACACTACTCTTTCTAAATATTGCTTAGAAGTGATGTCAGTGAAAATTGATTTACACTGGTTTCATGTCAAGCAGATTATTCGTCATAGAGGAATGTTATTTAGCACCACTGGTATTTGACACTATATCAAGGTGACACTAAATGATAAGTTGAATTAAGTGGATCATTTATTTATTCATTTAATTCCACTTATCATTTAATGACACATTAGATGCCACCTAGACTGGTGCGAAGCAGCACTGGTGCTACATAGTATTATTCTTCGTCATAATGCTTTGGTTCTTCGTAAGATTAGTAGTTTGCTTGTGGAATGCTGGTATGGCTCTTGTGAGTATGTTCCTTGTGAGATGAATATAATTGCCTACATCATTGCCCATTATGTGTTCACTAATTTATATTTATGTGGATAGACGGATTGTAAACTTATTTGGCAATTAGATTACTCTCCGTGATATATGCAATAAAATTATATTTCCCTTAAAAAAGAAAAAAAGTCTTGCGGATGTCAAAAAAATAAAACTACTAAATCAGTTGTCGTCGACCCTGTAAAAATGGAAGGAAATTTGGAGCGAAAGTGGAGAAAAAAAAAAAGCACATGCCGTAATTATCGCTCGTTGCTAAAATTTACTTTTTAAAAATGGCAGTCATATTCACATCCTCCGCCGCTGACACAGATACGGGTTCACATGAATTTACTGTTTATTTATACCCTCAATCCTCATCATTATGTCATTATATTATTTATTTATTATATATTTATCTAGAAATCAATCATTTATGTAGCCGGGAAAAAAATACGGAATATATTATCAAAATATAAATGATGTATAACTTTTTTAAAAGATCCCTTACAAATCGACTGCAACTTAAACAAGATGTTGACTAATTTTTTACTTGAAATTAATTTTAAAAAAAAATGAAAATCCAAACAAAATATGGTGGAAGATGCTAATTGTGTAGGATAAGGCAATATATCTAATCAAGAAAATTGTCCGTTAATGGTGTGACAATTACATCACTATCATTCACGAGACTACACTTGACAAAGTTACCACTATTCCCATACACACATATATGATATATTGTGTGTTTGTTTCTTAATTTTCCTTTTAACTATCTCCATATATAGTTTTACTATCATCACAAGATCATGTTAATGTAATTCATCAACATGTTGCAATAGCCTTAAATTTCACCTTTTGAAATTACTATGTATTATATATTTTACCAAGAAACATACGTAAAAACATGCACTGGTAGTAATTGCTTATTGATGTTGTGACTAATGATGTTGCACGCTAGTTACTTTTCCTCTGTTTTGGCAAAACACGTTGGACGAGTTGAAATGACAACATGAAACAAAAATAAAAATAAAATAAATATTAAAAAAAAAAAAATCTTCCACTAATACATAGAGAATAATGAGCACTTGTTGCTCGATAATTAATTTTTCCTCTATATCCAAGTATGGTTGTTAGGTTAAAATACAAAAAATCTAAACCAAAAGTGCAACTATGTAACCCAAAAATTTTCTCCTATAATCATGGGTGTAGCATAAATAAATCATAATCATAATTACTTAAACGGTTGAGCAAAAGCCTAAAAGGGCACCTCTTATTACTACTTTAATAATCCAACCCTGGATGCTCTCATTGGACCAACTATTTCACCTCTTTGATTTTTGGCGAATTCTTTACTTATCCAACTCTATAAATACACCACCCTCAGCACCAAGAAACATGTCTCATTTCCACGAAAACAAGATAAAAATGAGTAATTCCTCTAGAGTTTATTCTCCAATTATCTTGTTAATTTATCCCTTGATAGCCTTAACCTTTTTTGCTCATTTCTCCAATTCCCAAAACTCCCCTCAAGACTTTCTTGATGCCCACAACAAGGCTCGTGCCGAAGTTGGGGTCGAGCCTCTCGTTTGGAACGATACTGTGGCAGCCTATGCCTTAAACTATGCACACAAAAGATATGGAGATTGCGAGTTAGAGCATTCACAAGGGCCCTACGGGGAAAACCTCGCCGAGGGGTGGGGGACGTTGTCTTCGGTGGATGCTGTGAACATGTGGGTAGGAGAGAAATCTTGCTACAATTATGGGTCGAATTCTTGCACTGGAGGAGAATGTTTACACTATACACAAGTGGTATGGCGTGAATCAACTCATCTTGGTTGTGCTAGAGTTCAGTGTCATAACGGTTGGTTGTTTGTGATCTGTAGTTATGATCCGCCGGGAAATTACATTGGCCAACGTCCTTACTAATAGGACAAAGACTTATATTATCGAATTGGTCGAGATTAATGGGGCATAAGATTATTACGAATTCTACATATATGAGGAAGTTGTAAGCTACATGTATGATTAGATATTGAAATTTAAGATCTTGATATATTGGAAAATATTATGATCGAGGGCATCTCTAAAAAATGATTTATTTACTATGTAGAAATCCGTGTATCTTGATAGTTTGAGATGCTGGAGGAGAAAATAAGTTTATTAAATATGATTTTAATATATATTCTGCTTGCTATGTACACAATATTTAGTATTTACAATTGATGTAGTATATATAATTAACTACTTGATTTCCTTTCAAAATTTCAAAAAAAAAAAAAGGAAACTACTTAATTGCAGTACAACATTCTTTGAAAACTCGAATTGAAAGTTTGTAAAATTTTAAACACGTTTCTTACAATTTCCCACCCCATGTTATTATTATGCTTAACTAAATTTTTTCTTACTCGTACGTTGTACGGGTAGAGGTATGATGTAAATTCATATAAAATTGACGTGTGAGTGTAGACATCATATCATAAATAAAGTACAATATATCAATTGCATTATTTAGAATTACGAATTGATATGCTAATTACAAATCACCAACCTATATAAAAGTTGTAATAACTAGAATTTAGAAATCAAATGATTGAATTACAATCAACTATGATAACTATAAATCTAGCATCTCACCCATATATTACATAAGAAGACTAATTCCAAACAAAATTCAATAATAATGAACAATAAAATATTGAATAAATACGTGTCATTGGATTTGCATAACAAAACCAGTAAATATACAATTTTGATTTAGTATTTTACATGATAAATTAATGTTTTATTAATAATATATTAATAGTTACCAGTTTATGTACTCGATTAATGCTTCACTATGTTTTACGTTTATATTATCCAACTTATTTAATATTATTAGTTAATAGTCTAATAATACGTATCAGGTATGAATGTACTCATATTCACTCGATATCCGTTCACATAAACATTTTTATACACATAAAAAAGTATCCTCCTGACATACTATTTTAACTGGATAATACCCCGTTTTCTCACATACATTTTTAATTGGGTGATACTTTGTTTTATTTTGTACAAATACCTATAATACCACATTGTTATTTTAGTCTAGTAAATAACAAATATAATCCTTAAAAAAGTAACATACCTGAATAATGAGAATCGTTCGAGACTTAATAATTATATTAATAAATAAAATATAAATATGACAAACTTTTTTTATCCAAAATTGATCTGTTAATAGTTATGTCAAATTAATTATTGCTTTTTATTTTATATATTTGAACAAATTTATAGTATTTTAGGACTACCTGTAAAATATTACAATTTATTCATTTTGTAACTATGAGCAAAAAACAAAACGTGATTTTTGTTGGAATTCTTGAGTCTCGATAACATAAACTTAAAGATAGCAATACAAAATTATATTCTTCTTCTCAATTAGGCTAATCAATATTAGAGGAAGTTAATTAACATTCAAATAAAAGAGAAAGAAAAATATTCACATTCATCAGTTTAATGAGATTAATAAAAAACACAGTGTTAATATAATTAGCTTTCAAGAATATATGTGGCACAATTTCACTTGAAATCTCCAATTATATATGCGGAAAAATTTCACTTGCTTGTGCTTTTTATTATAAAAATTAAAATTGATTGATTAGGGTTTTTGTGGTACACGTAGGGGGAAGAAGATATAAGGGGAAAAAATTTATAATTGTTAAGAATGATATTGTTATTTTCGTCATTTTAATTTTGACTGTTTTAGTATATTTGACAAACTTGTGAGATTAATAAAAAATTAGTGCCAATATAATTAGCCTTTAAGTATATATGTGATCATTAATAATATTTTCTTTGAGTGAAAACACACGAAAATAGTAATATATAAATAAAAATTATTAACAAATAAAAGAGTTGACATAATAGTTTAAAAGCATATTATTCTTAACATGTATGTCACGAGTTCAATCATTCAATATTACATTTGTAACAAATTTTTTTTATTAAAAGTGATAGTTAATGTGGTATGACATTATAAGAAATTGTACTAGATAGAGTTTTAAGCGGGAAATATTTTCTAATTGATTTCAATGAAATTGTAATTGTTCTAGAAAACTCTTGTATTTATATATTATTGTTTGATTATATGATAATGATTAGTATATTCTAGTCAATTCTTTACATAATTTACGTCCAACAATAGAGTGAATTTTTCCTTTAACTCAGCTTATTTTCAGCCACTAATTGGGGATCTGAAAAGAAAATACATTCTTCTTTTTTTTTTTTAAAAAAACCTTGGATATTTTTGTCACGTTTCCAAGGCTATAAGCGTTACAGGTAGGGAAGTTGCAACTCGTTTCTTTCATATAATTAAATTTTTTTTCGTGACTGCTGTTTAGTTTTATTCAGTTTATCAATGACTTGCAATTTTGTGTTTTTTGTCATTCGGCTTGTGCTGGTTGTTGAAGGGCTAATACTCCCCAGTGTAGGTTAGACGTTGGACTCCTATCTTGCGCCTCAGTGTCCATCTAACAAAAACACTTCTTACTGGAGAAAATTATTATTTGGAATTGACAAGTAATTTAAAATAATATTATTATAATCACTTACGTATTTGTAAGTTGCAACAATACTAAGAATCGTTGGTGATTTGACGATGATAATAATGTCTTATATGCTCATCATCTAACTTCAGATGTGGAAAAGAGTATAGCTGAACGAACAATCACATGGAATCAAGTTTTTACCCGAAGTTGAATAAAATTTGTAGTTCTATTGATTTTATAATCAAGAGTCTTGTTATAATACTATTTGGATGACATCTTATGCTCTTATATGTTAACGTAAAGACGGGTCTGACAACTGACACCTGCTAATAAAGGGGCCGTTATTTTTTCTTTATTGATTCATGTAAAAAGCGTCTCCAACAAATAACACTACAAACTGCCACCCCACTTATATTCAAAAATTTTCATTATAATCTTATCGTACCTACAAATATTCATCGAATTTTGTTGACAGTCCAAGTCCAATCATGAGAGCATGAGATGGATGAATTAAAGAACTATATGGGCCAATGGGCTCCTAATTTTCTCTTTAACGTGTGGACCTTAAGTGGCTATGGTCCAAGATTTAAGGTGGGTATTTTCGCACCAAATTGGACCTTGACGATGACAGCCCCATACGTTCTAGCATTTTGTATTTGTTTTATTATTTATTTATTTTATTTTATTTTTCTTTCTTTTTTTTT
>CAVNYN010218159.1:0-21043 GCA_963692815.1 Nyctanthes arbor-tristis | reverse complement strand
TTGTGGCTAAATTGTCATCCCTATCTAAGATGATTGAGGAAGATAACTCATCAACCTTGCACTTCCACTGCTATCTCCGATCGCTAAAGAAAATGAATCATGAGATAGGTACTTAAAAACTTTTCATAATTTTTTTCAAAATTACACTTGACATAAGCTTATTTTTTCGAACTTTCATGTCACAATTCAATGGTACCCATAGATTGTGTGAAAAATTACGGATGGAACAAGCGCTAAGCACTAGATTTTCATCCGTATAAAAAATCACTTGACAAATATACAACATTAAAATTAGTATAAAATTATAAACAATTAACAAAACACAAAGGAATATATATATATATATATAATAGAAGTGAAGTAAAGTTTCTAAGCTAATTATACTTGCATATCATCAAATATACAACGTTAAAATTATTAAAAAATTATAAATAATTAACAAAACACAAAGGAATTTATATATATATAATATAAGTGAAGTAACACGTTTATTCTTCTTGTAATGTTTCATTGCAAGTAATTTCAATTAAATGAGCGGTGATATGCAAGTATAATTAGCTTAGAAACAAAAGTATTTGGAATTTGAGACCACTGCAAATACTATAATAATAATAGTCTTATGAATAACTTATTTGTGTAAAATATTATATCGACTTCACGCCATTGCTTAATCAACTTAAGAAAAACTGCGTTACACAACTATGGGTTCCATAATGCTGAAATTGCAGTGCTTCTACAAAGGGAAATTATGAGAACTTCGATGGATTAATGCTAACAAAACCCCAAAATATTGAACCGGACACAAGAAAGCTAAAACTGGTAATTTGAATTTTGAACCATAGATCCAAGCTTCACGACTCAAGATCTAGGTATATTAAATTGTAAACCCTATGGAATGCCGAAAAAAAACCCCTTGGTGGAGATTGAACTCACAAAGATGAAACATGCTTAAAAGTTGAAGAAGTTCAATGAAGAACTTTGAAGAAAAGGAAATATTCCTCACCAATGAATTCTTACATCTAAGATATTAATATATACAAGTGATTAATTAATGAGTTCTATTTATATGTACAACAATATCTACTTATTTTTTAGGAATTAAACAATATATACATAGCGGAAATTGAATAAATATTCAATTCCTATACATAGGATCAACCTTGTACTTCAAAAGAATTTGTGATAGAAAATTATCTCTTTGATGAATGCCATGAATTGTAAATCCTAATTGACCGTTGGAGTAATACTTGTCACCACAGTTGTCCAATTGTCCAGCCTCAACGGTATTCCACATAGCAAGAATGGATTTGGAACTCTACAACATCTAACAGTTTCGAAACGGATTTATGGGAGTATGTTTAGGGTTGTATCAACTTCATGTGCTAGCAAAAAATCGATAGAATATCCACGACCTTATCGTGTAAAATTCGTCATACAAATTTTTCCCTTTATTGTCTCTATCAAACCCTAAACACAAGACTCTACTTGTAGTTGTCGGAACCAAAACCTTAATCGTATTTGGGCTTCTGTGGACCTACAACTGAGTGGTCCAATTAATTAATCTCATTAATTAATTCGGCCCGATTAGACTCGGTCCAACTAATTGGACCTTGGACATCAATTTCAACAATCTCCCACATGGACAAGGTCCATTCCAAATCATCAAGTCTTACCTTTGTGTGTGACCCATTAGGCTCACACTCATGATGGCAAATGTCGTGATACTATTATTCTAATCCAATTAGAATAAGATAAATCAAAATCCATATTTTAACTTATCATCGATTCACCCAGATCGATGACATTTAGCAATGTGTCAAGGAAACCCATGTGACAGGAAAGTCATGTGGTATGACAAGCCTTTATATGTACAGTTACTGTGGAAATATAATCACTTCATCAATATAACCCAATCGGTTAAGAGATATGGATAAGCGTCAATCTCATAATGATCAATTACGTTATTCACCTTAACTATTTGTTGATCAAACCAAGTTATGATGAAATATTTTCAAAGCATAACTTCACCCAGCAGAGGAATTTATATCAACCAAAGTAGGCGAAAAGCAAGTTATAATCTCCCATTATCCAAGAGTGACAAATTTTCATCTTGGATACTCACAATCTTTATGCAACTTTCATTATACATGTACGCCATTTTCCTGATAACTCGTGGCTAGAGTCTCATCTAATGTCCGACTAAGTATAACAATCATCACATAAGATTCTATGGTACCTTCAAGTCAAATGACCAATTCCACAACCGTCCATTGGAGATCAATATTGACGTTTGGATAATTTACCATGTGGTATCTCTAGGCAGGTCATTCAATGTATGTTCAACTAACAATGCATCCATGTGTCCATTCCGATGTTCCAACATTTTAACTCGTGAGCTCAGTTACTTTCTTCATAACAAAGAAATGCGACACATGCTAATCTATCCACAATAATGATATTAATATCTCATTACTACATTGACTAGGGATAATTTAATAATAAGTATATAACCTACATCTCACAATTTCAACTCCTTGTGATTAATAAGTTATCATTATCTTATTCTACGAATTCTATTATTTTACAAGATAACTTTCATCTCAATAATAGATAGGCTAATTTCACAAAAGGTCTCCAACCTTTGAGTTAAGAATCGGTTTCGTCCCCAAGCTTTTTTTTTTTTCTCTCTCTCTCTCTCTCTTGTGTCCCCAACCTTTCAAAAATGCGCACGAAAGGTCCCTTTTGACACTATTCCCTCAATTTTTCATGAAAAATGACGGTTATACCCTTTTAACTTTTTAATTTTAAAAACTAAATATTTAAATATATTAAAAATAATAAAAAAAAGAAAAAGAAAACACCCACCCCACCCCACTCCTATACACCCTCTCAACTTGTCGCTGGAAATGGCAGTAAATTGGGAGATTCACCCCATATTTTTGCTTCAGGTAGCAAAAAAAGCTGCCTGCCATTTCTGGAAGCGTTTTGGAGGGGTGAATCTCCCCATTTGCTGCTGTTGGGATTCACTCCCCAATCTTACTACCAGAAACGGCAGTAAAGTTACTGCCGTTTCTGGCAGCAAAATGTTGTCGGAAATGGCAGTAAATGGAGGGGATTCACCCCTCCAATTTTAGCTGCCAGAAACGGCAGCAAAGTTGAGAGGGTGGGTGTGTAGGTATTTTCTTTTTTTATTTTTTATTATTTTTAATATTTTAAAATGTTTTTTTAAATTAAAAAGTTAAAAGGATATAACCGTCATTTCCATGAAAAGTCGAGGGAATAGTGCCAAAATGGACCTTTTATGCGCATTTATGAAAGGTTGAGGACACAAGAGAAAGAAAAAAAGTTGGGAACGAAACCGGTTCCTAACTCAAAAGTTGGAGACTTTTTTTGTGAAATTAACTTGTAATAGATATGGCACTTGAATACATCAATTAATAGGTGGTTATGCACATCAATGTTCAACAAAGATTGCAATACCAGAATTCCATACAAATAGATCCAACATCAATTGTATCTAATACATATAGATTTATAATGACCATCATCCTATGACAATAACTTTGTCATAAGATCTCTTGTGTGTTTAGACGGATTCTTTCAATCTCTCTGTCACTTTGTATCATCTCTTCTCAAAAGATATACTACCTCAAAACATACTTAGAATGCTGATGAGACCCAAATTTCCTTCGCATCTGTGATGGCTCCATTGTTATCACAATCTCTATTGGATCAATAATGTTAGGAACAAATTCAAGTTCAGATATGAAGTTGACGATCTAAATCGCTTCATTTACTACTTCTAAAATAGCTATGTATAAGGCTTAATATTTGAATATATAGTAGTAACTATTTGAAACTCTTTCTAGTTGATCACACTAATATTATGAGTAAATACTTTCCGGATTGGAATATTTCTTTAGTCTTTTCAGACTGAGAACTAACATCAATAAATCCACGAAATTTTAGTTCATATTTCCCCATAATTTAAGAACATATCTTCAAGTGCTTCTCAAGTATTTAAGAATGTTCACAACCATTATTAAAGTGTTTCCCACCAGAGTTCGCCTAGAATTTGCTTTTGACCCTCAAAGCATGTGAAACATTCGGTCTAGTACATAGCATTACATGCTAGATAGATCATGTGGCAATAGCATAAGGAATACTATCCATGGAATCTTTTCCAACATGTATTTTATAATACACTTCTTTTGAGAAAGTGATCCCATTTCTATAGGACAGAGTCCTCACATAGACTCTTTCACACAAAATATTCTTAAGATTTTATCTATGTATATGAATTTGGATAGGCCAAGCATACTTCAATCTATCTCTATAGATTTGCATCCCAAAGATGTATCCTACCTTTCCCAAATCTCAAATGGAGAAAACTTTGGATTTTTGTTCTTATATGGGATATCGTGTTATAATAATATATATCTCATACAATATTATTAGTACGATCCAACTTCCACTAACTTCTCGTACATACTGTTCCTCTTCATTCTTGATGAAATCAAACACTCGATTATCTCATCAAAATGAAAGTTTCAGCTCATCTAAGGTTTGATTAATACTTAATTTGACTTTATAGATTCAAAATCTCATAGTGTATCATATACATCCTTACTAACATTCCTATAGATGAATACAATTTTGACGTTCATTTGTCAAATCTCAAAATATGCTACTTTAGCATCAAGAATTCAAATTTAACACGAGCATGATTATAGACAAGAAGGTTTTGTCAAAGTCAACTTTTGTCTTTGATTTTGACTTCTAATACCAATCTTGTGCTTTTTAACATGAGCATTACCGTTCATATTAACCTCTTGTAAACCAATTTACAACATATGAGTTTTACCTATTCTAACAGGTCAACCAAAGTTAAGACTTTAATTATCATTGAGCTCACAATGAATTCTATTGTATCAAACCTTGCCTTCTAAGCCAACACTTTGACTTTTATTTTGCTCATATTGTAGGTTTAGCACCTTTAATTATCAATCTAATATTAAAAATCACATGATCATATCCTTAAGTAGATGAATTCCCTTATCCGGTCTACACGGAGCTGATGTGTTCTTAGGAACCGTCTTCCTTTACCAATTTGCACCTCATCAAATAAAGTATATCCACCAACACATCTAGTCGATCAATTTCTTTTGTGGTTTCTTGAACACCTTCAAGAATTACTCCCACTATTTTCTTAGAATAAACAATTCTCTAAGAATACAACATAAGATAACATTCATCTCAAATGTGGAGTATAATTGTGTCCAACAACTCCTGTTGGATAATCCACAAAGAAATATTTCATACACCTTTAAAAGTGTTATTACCCAAAATAACTTTAAGTTTCATCAATCGACTTAGATGAAATATGTTTTAGTGTATAACATGTAATCTCTATCGCATATCCCAAAACAATTTCAGAAGAACTGCTTGGCATATTAAATTGTAACATATCTAATATGTACGACTTCTCTTCAAATACACTATTGTAGAATGGTGTATTTATAAGAATTCACTGCAAGAAAATCTTATTCTCCTTAGATAATTAATTATACCCTTAAATATTCTTTACCCCGATCATATCTAAGTGTTATAATATCTTTCCAAATAGCTTTCCGTTTCCCGCTTGTACCTTTTGAACATTTCAAAGCTTTCATGCATAAACTTGATCAAGCATATGAAACAATATCTAATAGAGTCATCACTGAACTTGACAAAGTAAGAAAAGTTATACCGGACATTTGTAGACTTTTGTCGAAATACATCAATATGAATTAGGACTTATTTGTCTTTAATATCAGAATTGGATATAATCTAGATTATCCTTTATACATCTTTTGTCTTCTATTATGATAATAGACCTTTTAGGATTTAGAATCTAGATATTATCAATCTTATTTCTCTAGTAGATTCCACAATCAAGAATAACCGTTATTTTCAATCTCAATGGAATACTATTCATATCTAAACATAAGTTAGAAATAATGTTCTTCATAAGAACTCAATCATAATATCAATATTCTTATCCCAAAACAAAACAAAAGGTAATGATAAACAATAGGCTTTAAATGTAGCAACTATTGCTTCATTTCTTATTATAGGTCCTATTTTTCCAATCAGCGGTGATCTACTCTATTTCAGTCTCATTCATATTCTAAAAAATATGGGATCAATATCTAGTGTTTAATACTTAAGAAACTGAAGAGCAGTCTTATCACTCTTATATTGTAGTAAGATCTTCTCGAAAATTTCTTTCTTTTCAATATGATGATTATATATGCTTTACAATTTTTATTCTAATGTTCTTTGTCTCTGCAAAGATCATTGTTTTTTGATATATGTCTTTATACACTTTAGCTGTATTACTGACCGTCTGGAATCTTTCTTAAAGCTCCATCAACAATACCTTTAAGTACCGTTAAAAGCTTCAATGGTCACTTGCCCTTACGTCACATTGATGATAAGTTCAGCAGATTTAGCATATCAAATAGACTAGTGGGTAAAATGAATCTAATTCATACATCTCAGTTTACAATGAATTGTGATAAGTTATCAGAGAATGATTATAGAACTAAGTCAATATTTAGCTCATTTTCCCATTGTACTTCTAAATAGCATTTAGAGTTTATACTGCTTAGTACAGTGCTGTTCATCATTTAACTCTTTGAGATGAATAGTAGCAGTATAAATCTCTGTACTCACATGTAACTTTTACAACTCATAATGGCAAGTATCACATACACCCATTATGTTTATCATCTCATGATATCTATAAATTTTCAATATTCTCGCAAAACTTCCTTAGTAGGAACGTTTGCATAATCTATTTTAAGACATATCTATTTTTCTATAATTGAAAACTATTCTCACTATGATGTCAGTTTAATAAATTTGGTCAGGAAAATTTTGTTGACATCTAACATGCCAATTAAATTTACAAATATACCCATTATTCAAATATGTAGTGACAAGATAGAACAAAATTAATTGATATAGGAAATTAATTTGACATAGAAATTTATCAAATTAATTATGCTCCCACTGAATTAATGATCTCTCTGCATTAATTATTGAAATTCATTTGAATTTTCAGTGGGCCAGGATCTCGTTTGCTTTATTAGAACATTGAGTGACTCAACAAGTCCCAATAAAACATTCAGGTAGATACACTATCAATCACATCTCTATGTGATTCCTAGATCATCAGGTAGACAACTAATTGTCACATATATCTTATATACTTTACTTGACACGCCTCTAAAATTGTTTTCGTTGAGTGACTCAACAAAAAATAAAATCGTAGTTAAATTCGACCTACTGTTCAGAAACATCAAATGTTTCACAGTGAAAAAATGTCTATGAATGAGCAGCCTTGAGTGACTCAACAAGTTGACATTGGTAATGTAGTCTCGGTTTTCACTATAACAGTAGAAGACATATATTAACATTTAATATGAATTTAATATTTTAATTAAGGGATCGGTCTCATCACAATCATGTATAATAATAACTAGGAATGGCAATAAGGCGGGTATGCGTTCCCCCCGTTCCCATCCCATACATCAGGTATGGAGTGGGAGATGTTCGGGGCAGGTACAAAAAAATTATCCGTTACCCGCCCTGTTAAGGAAAAAATCCTTTTAAAAAAAAAAGAACGCGCACGGCACAGCGGCGAGACTTCGGAATTGGATGGACTAGTATAGACTAGAAGTTGAAGTGTTCGAGTTGGATAGAAATAGAGACGGGAGGAGGGGTGATTTAGGGATAGGGTTTGATTTGTCTTTAAATTAGTTTTTTTTTAATTTTAAGAAAACTCAAATTTTGAATGAATTAATTATTAATGTTAGTTAAAAATTCAATAAAAAGGGTACTAGTTTGTTTCCATCTTGGGTATGTGGGATCAAACTCTCACTAACTCACTACTTAGATTTAAATATTTTGTCCCAAAAAAAAATTAAATCAGGTATCGGGTCGGGGCGAGTTAGAGCGGCCAGTACCTAATCCCAACATGATAAGACTTTAGGGCGAAATCCTTCACCCCGTACCCGTCCCAATACTTAACGGGGCGGGTACCCGTAGGTATTGAGTAATACCCATCCTGTTGCCATTCCTAATAATAACATCTGGTATGTAATTAACTATACATAATTAATAAATATAGATCATTATAGATTATCTTTACCCAATCTTCTTGAACCATGAAGAAGACTAGATGATTAAATTTTAAGAGATATCGCATTCAACCATCTAATATTAAATGCAAATGTTCTCCAATTTTTTTTCTTTCCAATTTGTATCATATACTAATTGTCTTGTTATATCTCGAACATGAAAGGAGAAAATAAATTAGCCAAACAACCATAGTTAGTATCCTTTACTAGTTTATTGCAACCAATCATATAGTTCAAGTCCATAATAATCCACTAAATCCATTCAATTAATATTACATATTAATTAACATATCAATTTCTAGATTTAGTATTGACAATAATCGTCTAAACCAATTTAGACAAGGTAGAACAGACCAATGGAACTTAAATAATTAATCTAATTAATCCTGTAATTTTGCACCAGTAAAGTCAATCAATTAATCATATTAATTAACCAACGTTATTAGCAATTGGGTTACCACAAAATAACTCTTTATTTTGCTATTAATATCAAATTCATACTTTGATATAAGTTTTTGTAAAGATTTAGTGTTGAAATCACAATTTGAATTAAGTCAAAATTCAACTTTTATCCAAACAAATAATTTTCGCAAAACAAATTTTTTACGAAGTTTAAATTTTGACTCAATTGAAAATTTCTAAAATTTTACAAAACGTTTAAGCTGCAATTAAAACCCTATAAATCAATTTGTCAAATTTGAAAAATATAAGACTGATTCTCAAATTTCAAAAACTTCAATGTTAATTAGTGAATTTCTGAAACATAGAGGACTGCCCATGCAATTTCAGAAATTTCGTGGACCTTAATGTACATGTCAGAAAATGTAAGCCCCCGCCCCTAAATCGATAGCCACTATTCAGGCTAGGGTTCGACAGCGCTTACAACAGATCTGCCAGCCAGCACCGGCACCGACAGTGCCTCCGACCGGGACTGCCCCGTCTCGGCCATCTCCTACTCCAGCAACACTGTTGTAGCAGTTTGCAATAGTAATTTGGGCAGGTCCAGTGCGTTGCTGCTGCAGCGTGAACCTTCCGTCGCCGGAACTATTCCGGCGGCTGTCCGTACCCCCCGGCAGTGTTCTTTTTTTAATTATTTCAAAAATAATTTATGTCAATACGAAATCAAATTGATATGTAGCAATAACAGTTATTGTCAAGTTCATTAAAAGTAACAAATTCTAACAAGTAACAAAACATGCTCTAATACTACTGTTAGGAATTGAACAATATATGCACAGCGAAAATTAAATAAATATTCAATTCCTATGTCTAGGATCAACCTTGTACTTCAAAAGAATTTATAATGGAAAATTACCTCTTTAATGAATGCCGTGAATTGCAAATCCTGATTGACTATTGGAGTAATGCTTCTCACCACAGCTGTCCAATTATCCAACTCTAACGGTAATCCACACGGTAAGAATGGATTTGGAACTCCACAACATCTAACAGTTTTGAAACGGAATTATGAGAGTGTGTTTAGGGTTTTATCAACTTCATGTGCTAGCAAGAAATTGACAGAGTATCCACGACCTTTTTGTTCCCCCATTGTCTCTATCAAAACCTAAACACAATACATCTATTTATAGTTGTAGGAACCAAAAACCTAATCGTATTTGGGCTTCTGTGGGCCTACAATAAGTGGTCCAATTGATTAATCTCATTAATTAATTCGACCCGATTAAACTCAGTCCAACTAATTGGACCTTGGACATCAACTCCAAAATTATTTTTTTCTCCAATGCATCATGTCTAATATTGATGTACAGAAAAGACAACAATGTCAAGCTGCAAGTCCAACTCTAGAAAGCCACTAAAATAGGCTGACTCTGCAAATAAATGAAAAAAGGCGCGACACCAGACGGGCACATAAATGCAAAATCTTTCACAAGTGAAAATTTAATTTATGAATGAATAATCCTTTTCACCAATTTCACTCCATCCAAAAGTGTTGCGTGCTTTTGTTTTCATCTTTTTCACCAGAAGTTGAAATTTCACGAGAACCTTTTCAATTTCGATAGATTCCGCTTGTTGATTCACATTTCTTTTTCCTTTTTACTTTTTTCCTTGACAACATAGATTGATTTACATGACACATATGTTATAAATAAATATCAACCACAAAAAATGGTTTTTTTCCCACTAATTTCTCCATATTAATTGCTTTAAAGCATTTTATTGAGACTTAATTGAGCCTAGAAAGTCTCATTAGCAAATTGTAATCAACTATGATGAGGTTCATTTTGATCTGTAGACAATGAATAGATTTTCATTTTTTTTCCTTTTCCCTATGTTGTTCCTTGTTTGCTTAAATAAGTGGTTATAAATGTGTCGCAATTGGGATATTATACTTTTCATGAGGTCTTTGTTCGTGTTAAACTGTTTTTGTTTTTGGAGGTTTTCCATTAATCTTTTCTTTGTCGTCCAAAGTTTTAAATAGTATTTAAGTGGCTAAATTTCACAAAAGGTTCCTAACATTTAGAAAATATAGCAATTTTGTCCTTAACCTTTTTTTTCAACCTCTCGAGTCTCTAACCTTTCAAAAATTCTCATAGAAGGTCCCTATAGATGGAATCCATCCATTTTGACCTTTAAAAAGGAAAAGAATGACCATTTTACCCTTCAATTTAAATTAAATTTAGAACAAAACAATAAAAATTTTATTTTAAATAAAGAAAAATAATAAAAGATATCACCCCCACAGCTCGAGGCAGTGACACCTAACTCATGAAATTAATTCTCGCATATGATGAATTGTATATCACATAAAGTATTATATATACATACATAGCCATTCTTCATCATCCTTTTATTCACCATCTAAATCAAACTCTCAAGTCAAAAAACTTGTTTGAATTTTGGCAAGTTGCAATAAAAGAAATGGATGGTAAAGGGGCGAGATGATCAAAGATGTCAAGGAATTGAGGGGAGAAAATGAGTCTCTCACTGTCGATAAATATTGCCAAATAGGGTTGTGAGTTGGGTGGTGGAAAGATAAGAATATTTATTATTTTTTCTTTTATTAAAAAATATTTTATTATTTTTATTTCTTATTTAATAGGAGGGGTAGAAAATCATTGTATTTTCATTTTACATTCAAAACGGACGGATTCCATCCATAGGGACCTTTAGTGAGATTTTTTGAAAGGTTGGGGAATCCAAAGGTTGAAAAAAAAAAGGTTAAGGATGAAATTGCTGCATTTTGTATAGCTTAGGGATCTTTTGTGAAATTTACCCTATTTAAGTTACATTTCTATAATTTGCTCCTTGGGTTGAATTAACATATGGGTTTTGGGCAATGTTAGTTGATGAGCTGCTCAAATTAATTAAGCCTAAATCACTCCTAATAGAACTCAAATATTTCAACCTGTTCTCAACGGTCATGAGTGTTGACTATAACTCATGCCAAGTAATTGATTCTCTACTTGCCAGTTGAACCATAATAAGGGTGTACTCCTCATCAAGCCCTGCAGGTACTTGATTTATTAAATCAAACTAGGGTACTGTTTTCCATGCTAGAGCCAACTTATCAGCTACTTGCTTCATATTATTTAAATACTGTTCAATTGACTGAAATTCACTAGTGAGAAACACAAATGTGGATTTGTTCATTGCACCAAACGTCTCTTCAATTGCCTTCAAGAGTCCTCTTGAGGACGTGGCTCCCATGACCCTAACAGCTACTTCAAGAGTCATGCACAAGTAGAGCCACCACATCAACAATTGATCAATTGATACCTATTTTTGATACTCTAGGATCATTGATACTTCAATGAACTGCACCTTCAGCTCCTGTAGTTTGTGTAGTCAAGAACTCCGATAGACATTCCTTCGCCCCCAGTAGATATCCTTCAAGGTTTTGCCCTTTAAATATTGGCATTATCACATTTTTCCACGAGAGGAAGTTGTTCTTATCAAGTTTTGCTGGTTGAATTTGGGTAAAGTTAAACCAGTGGGATGGTTGTATTATTTGGCGGAGTAAGATTGAGGGTTGTATTTGACGAGGTACGAGTATCATTGGTTTAGGGCTCGTTGGCAGTGGCCATTATCAATGCTCTAATGCCAACTCAAAATTCAGAATAAAATTGATTTTCATTGATCACAGGATTACAATAGCCTTTTACAATTTATAGTATCAAAAAGAAGATTCTAGTATACAAAATATTTGAAAAATAAAATCAAGATCCTAACTAACTTTATTCTTCTCTCTACAGCTGTATCTGTACAACTTCCTTCGGTTATTCTAATATCATCTGCACAACTAATTTTATCTGTTTCCTCAATTGTTCTAAAATAATGGTCTGGGACTCTTTTGTGTTGCAGCACTAATGAATGAATTTATTGGAATGGGGGTTTGATCAAGATAGTGATGGTTGTTTGATAACGGAAGGTCAATTTGAAGTTGAAGTTGATTAAGAGCTTGTTTGATGCTCTTTATTTGCTCTTTTTTTGTTAAATTTATAATTTTACCTACCATTGATTTGACACTTGATTTGACAACTGCTCAATTACAACCACATATTTCACACATTTTTACATTCCCAATATATATTCTAGCTCTCTCCTCTTTATAAATTCTACAAAAAAAGAGCAAATAAAGAGCTTCAAACAAGCTCTAAGTTCTATTTTAAGATATAGTCTTATGCTATTAAGAGCACTTTTAATGTAGGGTGGAAAAACACAAATCCACCATACACAATATATATAGTGTGTGCATGTGTGTGCCTTTTTTTTGTGGGAGGGGCGGGGATTGGGCCCTCTTTCCTTGACCCATAATTATAAATGAAAACTAGTGAAATTCTGACACGTGCCTAGTTTAAGTGTTTTCCCCTCAATGTTTTTTTCAGAGTTAAATGTTTTAAAACTCACCAAACTTTTGATGTTGTTTTTATTTACTCATCAAACTTTAAAATGTCGAGATTTACTCATTGGACTTTACAAACAGTTGTTCGTTACTCGCTTATCACATTCCCATTATACTATTTTAGATGGAAGTTGTGACATGGCTAATGAAATTGCTGACTTTGTATGAAATCCATATTGTGGCATAATAAGGCTCTTTATTTGCCATGCAAGAATATCCAATGAATTTGTAGAAAAAACACGATGCCAACCAAGGCTCTTACTGTACCCTTTTGAATTCCCGACTTCTATACCTCTTTGCCCACATCTTAGACAGTGAAGACAACGGCAACCACAATTGCCTATGACGGCAACGACTTCAATGACAAATTCCGGCCAATAATCCAACCCAATTTTTTTGTGCTTAGCTCGAAATCATTTTTCCTCCCAAATTCTAAAAACCCTTCTCTACTGCTCATACCATTCCAGGACTTTGTTCTTCGATGTAGCATGTTTAATCCTTCAATGTTGTGGTCCTTTGAGCATGTGTGTCGAAAACGGGTCAATGAGTTCAATGGGTCAAGTTAGATTGTGTTTTTTGGGTCGGTATGATTACATGGCATGAAAGAATTTCTTAGTTGGCATAGTTAACAAATAATAGATGCCACATATGTATTCCATTAGCCACGTAGGTGATTCTACCCCAAAAAAATAACAGAAATATAATGAATGGGTAACAGACAATACTTTATAAAGTTGTAAATCATGACATTTTAAAGTTCAATGAGTAAATGAAAATGGAAGTATAAATTCAATAGGTGTTAAAACATTTAATTCCCTTTTTCTATGCACATTATTTGAAAATAGGTTTCTTCCCTATATTTTTCCCCAACAATAAACATACTCTAAAGAAGGAAAGTTTGATGTCCAGTAGCTTGTACAAATGCCTTGAAGGTTATCAGGAGGATTGAGAAATCCGGATTCTCATGCTAGTAGTGCTTGGATTCTTAGGAATATTATTTCTCTTTGTAATTAGGTTTAATGTGTGGTTTCTGTATCTATATTTTGACAACTAGGAATAAGCCAGCTCATTCTTTTTCTTCGTTTGCAATTTCTGATCCTTGTGCAACACGTTGAATTGTATACATTTTCTCCTATCACCATACATCAGTGGGATTCTGATGAATAAAATTACTTATTTGTTCAAAAAAAAATATCTTATTTATTTTCAAAATTCTATTAAGAATAGTAAAGTTCTTTTCTAAAAGGCTAACAATAATAAAATTTTTGAAAGCTTGAAAGATCAAAAGATTGTATTTTCACTTTGAAAGCATATATAAATCAACATTATAATTTTTTAACATAGTTGCTAAACTGTTTTCAGGGAAGAATATGCAAATCAAATAGATTTTTTTTTCTTTTGACAGAAAAACAGATTTGTTAAATATGATATATTTTAATCACTTTCTGAAAAAAATTAGTTTATTAATCATGCATATTGATGTGTGCGCAAGTTTCCCTCTCAGAGATTGGTTGTTCTCGTGCACAGATTGCACCTACCAGAGATTGCTTGTTCCAGTGCTCGGATTGCATCTACCTATCAGAGATTGGTTGATCCGGTGCTCAGATTGCACCTATCAGAGATTGGTTAGTCTTATGCTATACTTGTTCATTGCGGTTCTTTTATAAGGCAAGGATGGGCTGAGAGTTGGGCTTTCTCAAAGTCCGCCTTCAAGATGGTTTCGACCATCCGACCATCCTACCAAAGATGGGTATCACTAGTCCCACCGAGCCTTTTTACCTTTTAAAACGTTGGAAAAACATTTCCCGTCCTTCCTAGGAGCGACCATCGTGTTTCCACACTTGTTGTCCTAACCACATCCGAGGCGGTCGGCCAGATTGGTCTCATGATCTAATAAGGTTGGTCTTACGGCCTGATGAGGTCAGTCGGATTGGTGTTACGACATGATAAGTTTGGATTTTTTTAAAACCTGATAAGGTTAGTCTTGCGACCTGATAAGGGCAGATTGGTTTGTTTTCTTTGCACGCGTCCTGAAGAAATACTTTGCTGTTACGAGAATGATCAAATAAATGTATACAAATTTAAAAAGGTTCTTATGGTGCAATAAGCTTAATGCGAGACATGAAACTGGTTAAAAATTGAAAACGACTACCAGCCCCTATTACCAGGGTAATCCCTTTGTCGACATTTATCCACATTTTCTTCATTCCGCTCGCTATTCCTTCTTTTTACTGCCTCCCACTATAAGGCATCTTGGTTACTTTCATGGTTTCCTCGCTGTCAATATATTTTCACTGCACCCCAGTGGCGGCGCCAGCAAAAAAAAATGGGGTGTGTCGGATCGAAGAACAAATTTTCCCCCTAATATACACAGTTTAATTACCTTGTATATATAATTTTTTTTTACAAGCTAAAAAATTTTTTTCCCCAATTTGGGCTGTACCGGGGACCAGGGGAACACCCCCTGGATCCACCCCTGACTGCACCACATGAGCTCAGTCATGTCTTCTGGTGGTTTCTTAGAGAGTGAGGTTTTAAAACCATGGTTCTTCAGGATGCTTATCATGGCTGTTACTACAGACAATATCTACACATCCTTCACTCATATGCAGCTTTGTTAATCCTGGTTATGTAATCTTGAAGAGATTCTTCTTTTCGCTGGGTGACGTGCATCAGGCCTATGATAGTCTTCTTTTGTCATGTGCTGCTAGCGAAAAACGCTGTGAATTTTTTGGCAAAATCTTCAAAGAATGCTACCGACCCTGGCGGCAGGGTATCGTACCAGTTCCGTGCCTCCTTTCACAGTGTAGATAGGAAAGATTACCACATGACAGCGTCATACATCCCATAGAAGCTGGCCAGGTCTTGAAACGCCCTGAGGTGGTCAATTGGACTCATAGTTCCGTCGTACTTATCCACGTAAGGCATTTTAAAATTTGGGGGTAGAGGTACTTGCATAATCTTCTGGCAAAATGGGGTTTTCCGGAGCAGGACCGGCATTTTCCCCTTCCTCTTATTAGCCATATCCTTAATCTGCTTCTTAAAGTCGTCTATTATAGCCTCTAGCCGGCTTCTAGCTATCGAAGTTGCCTCGGACGTACGGTACTCTGATTCTATCACCAAGTGGCTGGTAGCGTCATGTTGCTGTGGTACCATTATTTTGAGGCTGATTTCAGAGGAGCTGTGCTAGATTCTGAATCTGACCTTGTATCCCCTAGATTTGCACTTCGAACAAACCAAGTTGCTGGGTCAACTATTCTTGAGTAACTAGTACAGCTGGCGGATCGTGCGGGCTAGGGAGGTTCTCCTCTTGTGAGGATACAACATCATCAGTGAGGTCGTCCAGCTGACGGGGTTCGATGGGTGCAAGGGATTCTCCTGCTGTATGCCTTGAGGGACAATCGGGTCCCCGAGAAGACCGCTATGAGAACTAACGTTCGAGTTGAATTAGGTCCTTAGGTCCTCTGGCAAGTTGTTCGTGACATGGCTTCTCTTACAAGTATCACCTGGATTTGCAGCTAGAATAGAGCAAGCTATTGGGCCAACTGTTCTTGAGTAACGAGTACAACCGGTGGTTTAGGCGGGCTAGGGAGGTTCCCTCTTGTGAAGACACAACATCATCAGCGACGCTGTCTGGCTGAAGAGGTTCGGTAGGTACAAGGGGTACTCCTGCGGTATGCCTTAAAGAACGATCAAGTACCCGAGAGGACCGTTATGAGAACTAGGCCTGGGCAAAAAACCCAAGCCCGAACGGGTTACCCGAACCCGGACCGAAAATACCTGAATCGGATCGGCCATCGAGTAAAAATTTTCGGGTTTTGGGTGCCTGAACCAGAAAACCAAATGGGTTTAGACGGGTTCCGGGTTTAAGTTAAAACCCGAAGAAAAAAGCCCAACATTTTATACTCCTAAAATTTTTAAATTTAAATTTCTAATTAATTCTATTTCAATCCACAAAGCCATCTCCTTGATTTCACAATCATGTCTTCACTACACTCGTCTCCTTATGACACAAAAAGCAAAACTCTAGATTTGTAGGATTTTACTAGTTTCTGTATAAACGTCATGTGATTTGTACAAGACAAATTGTTTTTAATTAATTACTTGACAATGCTGCAAGTTCATAGTAAAACTATAAAATTAGAATATAAATAAAGCCAACTAACTAACGCTAGTGTCTAATTGCTAATATCATTACATTAGTATCCAGTCATTATTATTTTTATTTAAGTGTATTATATGTACTTTAATTTTTTTTTTTTTGTTACCCATTTAATTATTTCTTTTTTCCGTTTTTGAGTTTATATAATATGCGCAAGATACTCGAAAAACTCGAACAAAACTCGAAGTGTTACCTGACCCGAACCGAGACCGAACTCAAACGGGCTTGCCATTTTCAAGACTGAACCTGAACCTGAACCGAAATATTTGGTCTGGGCTTGGTCAATTCGACCTGAACTGACGTTCGGGTTGAATTGGGTCCCTTGGCAAGTTCTTCGTGATATGGCTTCTCTTCCGAGAATTCCCACATACGGCACCAATTGATGCGTGCACAAGTTGCTCCTATCAGAGATTGATTGTTCTCATGCTCGGATTGCACCTATCAGAGATTGGTTGTTCTGGCGCTCGGATTGCACCTATCAGAGATTGTTTGGTCTTATGCTATGCTCGTTCATTGTGGTGGTTTTATAAGGCGAGGATGGCTGAGACTTAGGCTTTTTTAGAGTCCGTCTTCAAGATGATTTCGACCACCCGACCTCTCTCAAAGTCCGTCTTCAAGATGGTTTTGACCACCCAAACATCCTACCAGAGGTGGGTTTCACATATATTTTAGTTATATCAATTTTTCGTCACAAGAAACTTAATCTAGTAAACCCTTTTTTTTTGACAAATTAAATAAGTACACACTCATACAAAATATATTCGATATTTTTAAACTTACATTTGAAATTAAAAAGAAACTCAAGTCATTGTTTTTTAAAGTAACAACGCCGGCTCGATTACAGAGCTCGTACGGTTAAAAAAACACAAGAAACCATTATTGGTTTCATTAAAACGTTAATGGTTTCTTATGTATTTTACACTATGAGGGTTTTGTAACCAGTGTTGACGTCGCAGTACCTTAGAATTTTTGCAAGTATGTACCATCTCGCTTGTATAGTAAGATTTTTTATTAAAAAAAAGAAATTAAACTAATAACTAAAATCTATATTACATTTTAAAATAACCTATTTATTTATGTTTCCTCTTAAAAGGATGGAAGTCAAGTAGTCAACCATTAAAACTTTACATACATAATGTAACCAATGTGTGCAGCTTGGACCATGGTTCGAATAAGTGTTACAATAGTTAAGTTTTCATCCCCTTCCCTATATCTCCTTGTATCCCAAATAATAATAATAATAAATAAATAAATAAAATAAAAAATAAAGTACGTAGCTTCGAATGAGTAAGTCGTTTAATTAGAAAAAAAAAGAGTTGTATAATTTAACCAATTTATCTATTTTATTTCCTTCAAAAATAAAAAACGACTATATTCTTTTTTTTTCAAGTGAGAAAAAAATATCTTCTTAATATTTGAAAAAATAAATAAAAAAATATAGCATTGAAACATAATAATTAGGTCAATACAATTAAGAAACGTGTCATCATTATTTAAATGGGTAATTGGAGATATTATTATTATTGAGAAAGGGTAATTTGAGATATTTAAGATTAAAAATAGAATAAGTTTAATGGAACAAAATTTTGGACGTGTCATCATTTTAATAGACGGTTCTACGACATAACTCTCTGTATGAAGATGTCATGGTAGAGTACAAGTCATTGCGTAAATTAAAAAGTCATAACAAAATAGAATTTAAATATAGGAACATCAAACTGGAAAATAACGAGAATTGACTGGCAAGTCTTTCAAATATGCAGGTATAGTATCAAGTGAAAGATGTTCAAATGCCTACAATGTGTAATATCAAAATATGAGACACTTGACAATATATAGATTAGCAGCATTTCAGTAGCCAAAAGGGAGGATCCCCCCTAGCTGCTGTCAGAAAAGGTAGCAGTTTGTTGTCATTTTATCTATAATTAATGATTAAAATGGATAGATTACGTCAATAGGGACATTTTATGAGATTTTTTGAAAGCTTATAGACCCCATGTGTTGCCAAAAAAGAACAGTGACGATCCCAAAAGGCGTATAATTTATTGGCTTCGCAAGAAGGATGGTAAGGATTAGGTGGTTTTTATTCAATTTGTTACATTTTATAATGGTCGGGGACTTCTCTTTTAGAGCTTGTTTGATTCTATTTATTTGTAGAATTTATAATGAGAGGACATATAGAATGTGTCTTGAAAATGTAAAAATGTGTGAAATATATAGCTGTAATTGAACAGTTGTCAAATCAAATATCAAATCAGTAGTAGGTAAATTTATAAATTGAGAAAATAAAAGGGATCAAACAAGCTCTTAGTTTACCTCATTTATTTATTACTACTTTGAAAACTTAAGTGCTGGTGTCTTCTAAATTGCGGGGTCAGTTCAAATAAGTGTGGTTAGAATAGAAGCTCATACATATATAGCAACTCGTAATTTTCTTTCTCCATAAATAACTCGGTTTCATGTATGTCTGTTTACTTTTGTACTATTTGTTTAAAAGGAAAAAAAGTCTATATAATTATATTGAATTGAATATATCATCGTATAATTAAATATTGTGTACGGTCGATTAAAAAATATATGAATTATTTGGGGGCAAGCTTCGGTTGAGAGTCTTCTAAGTTTTGTGGGGGCACTTCACCAAAAAAACAAAATTGATTTGTTAAGATGGTGATTCGTACTTGAAAAAGTTGTTTAAGACTAATAATAATAATAATAATAAATAAATAAATAAATTCAGAAGAAGCACAATTGAATTTGAAATTTTGTATTGATAATTGTTGCAATGTGTTGTGGAATGTGGATTAGCAACAACATAAGTCTACCTAATTCCGCCTAACCTAACATACCAAACGGGAAGCATGAAATACTATAGGGTTAATTACACCTAACGTCCCCTAATCTTTTAACTTTTTGTTACTTACGTCTTTAACCTTTAATTTTTCATTTTAACATCCCCAATCTTTTAGAAATGTTACACTTAACGTCCTTGTGACTGAAACCATCCATTTTCACCATTAAAGTCAAAGGTATTTTAGTAAAATATAGAAAAACCAATATTTTAATATTTAAAAAAAGGGAAAAAAAGAAAAAAATAGGGGACTGTTCCCCCAAGGCTGCCGGAAATGGCAGCACTTTGCTGTCATTTCCGGCAGCCTTTAGAGGAGGGAGTGCTGTCATTTCCGGCAGCCTTTAGAGGGAGGTCTCCCTCCTCTTTTTTCTTTTTCCTTTTTTTTTGGTTGGTTTCCTTTTTTAAATATTAAAATATTAGTTTTTTTATTTTACCAAAATACCCTAGACTTTAACGGTAGAAATAAACGGTTTCCGTCACAGAAACGCTAAGTGTGAACACTTTTAAAAGGTTGAAGACATTAAAACAGAAAATAAAAAGTTAGAGACGTAATCGATAAAATGTTAAAAGGTTAGAGACGTTAAATGTAATTAACCTAATATTATATAACTTCTGGAAACATTTCTTTGAACAACATTCGACTCACCTAGAATAAATATAAAATTAGGTTCCCAAAAATTTATTGTAATTTTATGAAGGGGAAAAAATCTATATACTTAATTTTTGATCGAATTAATTTTTTTTTTTAAAGGGAATTAAATTTTTTTTTTTTTTTTTTACCATAGCCCGTGTTCATAAAATTTCTAAATCTATCTAGATTATTATAACAATACTGTTGTGGTACCATAGCACCTCCAATCCAGGTGAACGCATAAATACATGTAATGTGGGAAAAAACATCAGTGCTCCGGCCACTGAATTTTTGCCATTTGTACAATTAATGGTCTATTTAAACAACACCCTTCATTAGCACCGTTAACATT